>JAODUK010010224.1:0-20719 GCA_027564635.1 Typhlichthys eigenmanni | reverse complement strand
TTCAACAGAAGCCCCCCCCCCCCCCCCCCCCTTCCCTTCCCCACATTGGACACACATTGCCAAGTAGTTTAAAGGCTGTTCAATAGCTTCAAAATCATCCAGAGGTCTGGGAAGTGCAAACACTTCCCAGTGGAGTGTGTCCCGACCCTGCTCACAAAAGTTAATTTGGGTCTGGTTACGCCTCGGCTATTAGCAATTATCAATGTGAAGACTTAATGATATGTAAATATATATATCGGTAATATGAGTTTGCCCCCCTGCCACCCTGGTTCCCATGACAACCAACACACCCGCACGGCCATGGAGGCGATCTGGAGGTGATGCAGCCGTCGCAGGGTGCCCTCCCTGTCTGTGAAGTAGGACGCGGCCAGCTGGTGAAGGGCCTCCAGGGTGATCGGCCCAGCGCCACCCAGGCTGCCGTTGCCATTGGCGCCAGTGTCACTGTCGCCGTCGGCCACCGGGGGCAGCAGCTCCTGGCTCAGCTTCCTCTTGTCCACAAATATGGTCAAAGACTCTTCCCCTGGTGGAGTCGAGGGGGAAAACAAGAGCTCCATTAGGTCCAACAGAGCGCCGCTAATCACCGCTCATTAGCATGCATTCAGATATCGGCAGCGTTACGGCTGAAGCGCTGTGGTGATTAACTACTGTGGGGTGGGGTGGCCTGGGGGCTTGCCTTGTGTTTATCAAACTCCACATGAAATAATTTCAGTTTCAGGATTTCTGATCAAGTCCCCTTTAATGGCTTGTGCTCATTTGTCTTACAAGAAGAGTGAAGAATACATAATTAATTAAATAAACAAACAAACAAACAAACAAACAAACAATTAGCATTGCATTGATTTTTCAGGAAGCCTCATAAAAATGCACTCCCCCCCTGACAGTAAATCCCCTTTGAAATGGTTGTGTGGAAAACCTTGCTTTGAAGCTGATGGTAATTTTTCAACCACAGAATACATGAAGACCTATCAGGAATACAGGCTTTATTAAATGCAATGTTATGCATCAAGGGAGAAACGTATGGCTTTATAATATGGAATATGCTCCACCAAACGTCTCTGACTATACAAAGAAGGTGTATCACCCACGGGTAAATAAATGTTAAGTAATGCTGCTTTGAAGGTTGGATTACAATAGGAGAGCAACCGGGGAAGCTGTGACACTTCTAGAACACGGGAACAAATGTGGCGTTCGATCAGTATCACACGTGGATGCTAAACACATTAGCGTGTCTGTCACAAGGCAATAAACTGTACAGTGTTTACGAAGCTCCTTCAAAGCCCACGTACCTCCCAGAGTGGCGGAAAGGAGAATGTGCGTTCCGTACTTCCTAATGATGTTCTGTGTGATCGCCTGGAGGCTGGGCCGTCTCCCCAGCTGGCGAATGGCGTGCTTGAAGTCTGGGTCGAGGGGCGGGGCCAGGCCGCCGCCACCAATCGTGTCCCATTTCTCTGCTGCCAGACTGCTGACCTTCCATCGACCAAACTCCCTGGATACACACACACACACACACATTGACATATACACACACATACACAGACACACACACACACAGACACACACACACACACACACAAATGGACATAAGCACATACACACACATAGACAGACACACGCGCGCACATACACACACACACACACACACACATGGACATATACACACACATACACAGACACACACATTGACATATACATACATACACAGACACACACACACACACACATATGGACATAAGCACATACACACACACACACAGAGACACACGCGTGCACGCACACACACACATATGAACATAAGCACATACACACACACAGACACACCCACACACACACACATTGACATATACACACACATACTTATACACACACACACACAGACAGTACACACATATATATGGACACACACACACACACACACACACAAACATTTACCATCGTCAGGATTGTTGTTATGGATTGTTATGGTGTTATCATTATTTATGTAAGTATATAGTCTACGTTATATAGTGCTCTCACATCTTGTCAAACTGACACACTGGAACACACTGTACAGCACAGATGGAGGATGATCATTTAATCTACAACCTGCATTCTTGTTTCTTTGTTGTTGTTGTAGGAGGCGTCTGAGTTCAACTCATTTTGTTTGTACTGTAGTTGTTATTCCCTATATTTGGGTCTTTTCAGTGGGAGTATGGTACCTACTCCCACTGATTCAAGATTCAAGATGCAAGATTTATTTTTTTTAATTTTTAATTTTATTTTTGTATTTATTTCTTTAATTTGAACTATCTTTTGATTGGATGACCAACAACAAACTTTCGTCTCAAACACACACCAGATGCAATGCATTTCTGAATGGGTAACACATCGGAGCTATATGCAGGACCTAACAAATACCAATACAATATAACAATATTTAATTGCTGATTTAAAATCAATGTTATTACACACTGCTGCCTGCATCATTTTCAAATTTCCCCCAGGTATAAATCACAAAATTATCATATCATGACGAAAGTATTATGTTAATATCAAATTGAGGCATTCCTATCAATTCCCTCCCCAATAAAAAGTGAAATTACATAACGCTACACACATAAAGAAACGCTGTACATCAATGGGATCGTTTCAGCCCTCTCTAAACAACTTCTAAAAGTCCCAACAGGTCTTGCTAAGCATTACCTTACACATATCGCAATCTCAAAGGGCAGCATAGGCCCATATTTACCATATAAAGCACAAACATGCCCTGGACAACATACTGTATTTTCCTTCCATCGGAAAATAAACTCTCAAAGGGAAGAATGTAACCCTTCCAAGATAAGATTCAATACTGTACGGTACTATAAGTGTCAAATGTGCATCTTAAGTAGTATGTGTTTTACAAGCACAGAACATTGTAAACATTGTACCATATAGTAAAATAAGACTATAAAAACTATATTGGGACAAAAGATACCAAGTGCATTGGTAGGCTATACAATAGGCTTAAAATTATTCTCGTAAAGTTCTAATATCTCAATAGCCTACTGGTATGGCCACCATTTTATGATCATTAGCCTAATAATAATAATAATAATAATAATAATACACTTATACACTTTCAAACAAGAACTGCATCACAAAGATTGCAGCTCATACATTTCTGTATGGCTTGACCTACTCCATCTGGCACTGAAGTTTATAGCCTCGTTTGGTCCAGCACTTTCTGAGAGCATTCTAAAAGAATGTTTCCACCCCCGCAAATACTTCTGGCAAAGCATTAATATGTGTTTCAGATGGCTGCAGTGCTGCTGACTTTATACAAAAAATAAAATAAAAATAAAATAAAATACACAAACAGACTATGGTAGTAGTGGCCTCAGATTTTAGGAGCCCCACCGTGTAGGCTACCAAATAAACCGTTTTTAAAAGGTCTATTGTGCTGGTGAGTTGACACATGCTAGCGAAGCAGTAGGTCTCTCTACCACTGCGGTACACTGTGGGCTGCCTTGTGTGTGTACCAACTCACACTGTCCTCTACTCTGGGGAGGCAATCAAATCACTGCCACGAGAAAACGATTGGCAAGGAAATAATTGGCGAATCGGGACAGGGTCGAGTGTGCCATTACAGCCAATCATCATAACGAGGGAGCGGCTGACTGTCTCTCCCTTGAGTGCAGATGGCCCGATATACACAGCTGGCCCGAAGCACCGCCCCCAGCTCATTTACCGGCACACACACACACACACACACACACACTTGGGAAACGTACCGCGTCAGAAAGCGCACTCACATGTGTGTCACCGGACCCCGAAGCCATGTGTGTAAGTCAGCAGTGTGGTGAAACATACCTCCACAAGGGGCGTGGGGGTAGATAAATGGGAGCGAACCGTGGTGGCAAAACACAAGTTGGAGGAAGCCCAGCAGTTTAATGAGCTGCTGTATCGCTGCGGGCAACGTGATGCTCGTTACAACACTGCTCCTGCTTAATGTGTGCAGTAAAAGCAGTGTGGTGATAATGTAGGCTACTCCTTCAAGCTATTGTGGACCATATAGGGCCTATGACAACGTGGGGGCAGTGAATGCTCTACACTTGTGATGGAATAATTGCAGTTTTCCCGCCAAACAACTAATTTGTCCTTTTTTTTGTCATAATTGGGCAGCTGTTCTAAAAGTAGAAGGTAACTGTGAACTGTGTGTTAGTGTTGTTAATGAGTTAATACGTTTCACTTTCTTGTCAGAAAAGGTTTTCTCACTTTTCAAAAGGGTGCACGGCGCCTTTAGAAATGACACACTTCAAACTGTTTTGAAATGCGAGACGGCAATTCGGTTCAAAATTCACAGATTGTCAGACATGAAAGAGGTGAGACGTTAGCAAGCGAAATGTTAACCTCCAATAGCATTCCCTCAGGCCTGCTTCACATGTACAGTGCCATGTGTACCCGGTGATTACCTGAAAAAGTCCTGCCTGTCAGAACAGTTCTATTTATTTAATGCCTGACTGCTCTGTGGTAACACTGGGAAAAGCTTGGAAACGATTAATGACATCATGAGCCAGGTCCTTAAAACACAGATTAAACAGCCCACTAGAATAAAGATGGGATATCTTTTTTATGCAGCTCCTATGGTGATTAACATATAGTCTAAAAACTGGGATGCTGGGTATTTCGCTTAAAAAATATTGGCTTATGAAGCCTTTGAGACTATAACTCCTGTTAAATGCTTTTCATGTTAACTGAACATGATGTTTTCATATTAGCCATGCAACACACAGGTGGTAATCTTACTACTTCACTAAAAAGGAACGCAGTTGTGTAAAAGGAATATTAAATGACTTAAATGTGATATAGTCTACACTATAGCCTACTGACAACAAACTGTAAAAAGCTCTGCTTGTAGAATCGCTATACAGGGAAGCATTTAACCCTGCCTTATTGGCTTGCTGACATTTCCGTTTTCAACAAGTTCTCAATTTCGTTCAGGCTTTATGTCCACACAGAATAGTAACAAGTGAGCCATGCTCAGTAAATACTGAGAATGATGTCTTTGAAACCAGCCAGAGTATCCTATTCACGCCTTCCCAACCTATATGTCAAGAGAACTCTAATAGCGAGCGATCCAACTTGTGTGTAGCCTGTAGCCTAAAGCTGTGCAGAGCAAGAGATGAAATTACTCACCAAACAGTCCTTTTTTCCCAATCCACTATTAAGTTACCTTTGACAGGGGGTTGTGTATTGGTTCTTCTGTTAGACTAACAAGATTTCTTTAAAAGGGGCTCCCCTGCCAATAGGAAAATTATATAGCAGCATCATCAAACAACTGTTTTGATTATTTGAATCCTTCGTTATAGTACAGTATAGACTGATGCGGTAACCGTCTAATTACAGATCTTCTTGCTGTTTGTCAAACCCCATCACATCCACCCACACAAAGCATGTGCACACACACACACACACACACACACACACACACACAGGGCTGTTTAAACATTGTTAATATTTCCTATACCCTCTTTTGCATTTGCCATTTTTCAAGAGTTTCATATCATGTCACTTAGACTGCTTGAATTTAAATTTTTTTATCATTCATCAATCACTCCTCTTGATCTCTTGTAGCCTATATACACACACGTGCACACACACACACACACACACACACATACACACACACGCACACACACGCACACGCACACACACGCACACACACGCACACACACACTCACCTATAGATCTTGTATCTGGTGCTGAATCCTTGCTGGTATCTTTCTACCGACTCTGTGAACTCCAGGGCTTGGTGAAAGGGCCCTTTATCCGACAGCAGCCAGCTCAGGGAACCAGAGGGGCCATCGCTGGTTCCCGCTGCCCGGGCCTCTGCACCTGCGTCGGCCCTCGGACCGCAGCAGAGCCAAAGACTGAGGGCCACCACACCTTGCCAAGACAGCGCCACCAACCGCCATCTAAGACCGATGCCCGGGCCCCTCATGGTTCACCCAGCGACACCTCATTATTTCCGAACTCTACCGTTGTCCTGTCCATGAAGAGGACAATAACACTTGCTCATGGCGATACTTGCTGATGGGTATAGCCTATAATTTTGTTACAACATTTAAAGAATTACGCGAATGAATTCATAAATCAGTTTATCAATTAACTGAAAACCGGCAAAGAAATGCTTATGGATACTTACCCGATTTTGTAACAGGGACTGGGGGGAAAAAAGCACAAACAAAATAGCTTTTAATGTCAATTCTTATGGTTGTCGCCTTTTATCGGTGCCCCGGGATATACCAGCAAACGCATTCATTAGGAAGCTTTGCTTCAGTTAAACCGAACAACACCGATTATCTCACCAAACTTTCTTCGGGATCGATATAGCATCCACTGCCGCGTTCAAACCGTCTCTTCTACTGTAAGTCCAAGAATGAACTGTCTACTGTACTCCCATATGCATGAGAAGTTGAAGGAACGATAACACAGCTTCCAAAACGCACTGTCCGCGTATCGGCCTGAAAAATGCATTTCCGTTCAGTCAATTGCGATGTCGTTTATTATCGAGAAACAGTAAACTAATGCAAAAATAAATCTTGTAGCAGTTGCAGGTCTGCGGCGAATGAATGTGCGACTGATTCGAGGGTGAGCTGTACTTTTTTAGTGAGATAGAGCGAGAGAGAGAGAGAGAGAGAGAGAGAGAGAGAGAGCGAGAGAGACTGAGCAAGAGTGTGAATGTATTCAACTTGGATTACGACCACGACCACGACGACAACGTCATATAATTATTCTGTTCGTGACAATGATACTAATAAGGGATCTCAGTAGCCTTAGCCTATATGTGCCCACCGTAACCAATCCAATTAGACGATTGTCCAGCAACGTGCATTGTTTTTATTCATAGACTATAGCACATTAACAATATTAATGGTACATTATAATAGGCTATTACAGTTCACAGCTTCCCAGCATGACAAAAAGATTAATGTCAAGTTCAGACCTTAGTAATAATAAGTATTAGTAACAATTAGCCTAGATAAACAAACTTTTTCGCACATTTGAGATACATAGACATGTTGAAGAAAAAACAAAACTTTATGCTTCATAATGAAAATGAAAATAGAAAATATATGGTACTCAATTTGGCCTACAAGTCATTTCAGGCAGATATGAAAATTTTCCAGCAACTTTTGCAGTAGAGTATTTATTCAATAGTTATTCGACATAGCTGAATGATTTATAATGAATGAAGGAATGAACACACTCCAATGTGTGTGAGTGTGTGCGTGCGTGTGCGCGCGCGTGTGTGTGTGTGTGTGTGTGTGTGTGTGTGTGTGTTAGATTTGGGTGTTCCATTTAATTGTTATTGAATGCAATAATTACATAGTGATTTGTTTTTTTTTTTCTTTCAGTTTTATATTTACTTGTTTATATTTGCAGAGTTCAGCTTATGAAAGTCATCTTGTCATTATGCTTGTCATTCGAACTGCAGAGCGGATTGAAGCACACACACACACACACACACACACACGCACACACACACACAGGCGCACACACACAGTTAAATGGACTGCTATAGCGAGTGTATTTTCCCAGTATGACGTTGAATCAATAGCCTGCTTCCAGTGATTTTCCTTGCTTTTATGTCAATAAGCAAGTGACCCTAATATTTCCAAACGCACCAGGATAGTCTACTCAATATTGTAAAGGGCTCCTATTGTGAAAATCGTTTTGTTCCCTCTTGCCTCTCCAGATAAGAACTGTAAAACGTTGAACCTGAAACTCTTCCAGTTTGTCCATATTGTACTGATTTAGAAATTATCTACAAGCTTTAATAAAAAACCCTTAAAGGTGGAGTCAATACACACAATTCACTAGATGCTTGTGCTGTGTGCAGGCAGAAGAAGACACCCCGGGGTTTCTGCACAGCCCTGGGCCCTATCTGAAACTAACATTGAGAAGTTTTTTAACAGTGTTTCTTCTTTATTGGACCGAACAGGTACATGGAGATACAATAAATAAGTGGGAAAGGGATATTGGAACAGATTGGTAAAATTGCCACCTGCTGGATTCGAACCATAGTCTCCCAAGGATTTAAGGCGCATGTGGTCATGGAGGTATTGCTTCAGCCACAGCTCAAGCCCATGCATCCATTACATAGTAGAATACTTTATCGTAAATTTAGCAGGGTGGATAATGTTAAGATAAATGTGACGAAAAAGATGGTAACATTATGATCTGGAAACCAGCTATTGTAGTTTTAAATCGGAGTCTCAAAATCGTTTCCGAATGTAAATGGGAATTATTTTGGCTTCCACATTGAGGAAAGGTCTGACTGCTTCTTCAAGCTCAGTGGAAAGGAGAGAAAACTCGTCTTCGTTAAAGAAAACCTGCTAGCGAGCAGGTTAGGTTCACAGAGTCAGTTACCATGATAACTTTTCCTGAGTTATATTTCTGAAACAGAAAACTCAGTGTTTCCATCATTTCAGAGTTAACAAACTCAGAGTTTTCACTAAACCCGCTTGCTGAAATATAGGGACCTCCTGGATCTGTTAATGGCAACACAAACAACGTGGTGCAGAACACACAGCACACACACCACTATCCCATCCTTGGAAATGCCTTTCGAATGTGGGGCCAGAGCTTCTGCAGCACCTGGAATGACTAATATAGTCCCTACTACCCACTAACCATTACTGACAGACAGCTTCAGTCACCCAACCGCTTCCTCTATTCGCGAAGCCTTTTACTTGCAGTATAGATTGCAAGTACGTATGCGTCCTTGGTACAGTATATAGGCCCCGTGCCTGAACACTAGCTGAGGTCAGCAGTAATGATCTCTTTTTATGAAAGGCCAAGCTTGTGCGACGAAAGGAACTCGTAATTTGTGTGTGTGTGTGTGTGCGCGTGCACGTGG
Source organism: Typhlichthys eigenmanni (assembly GCA_027564635.1). NCBI lineage: Eukaryota > Metazoa > Chordata > Actinopteri > Percopsiformes > Amblyopsidae > Typhlichthys > Typhlichthys eigenmanni. The sequence goes on along the minus strand of JAODUK010010224.1, from coordinate 11,835 downwards.
CGTGGGGGTGCATGGGCTGGGATGGTGAACATACAGTAGATAAATAGAGAGAAAAATACAAATCAGTTCTTCTCTCAGGACCGCATCTCTTACAGTTTCTTCGTATCTGGGTCTTTGTAGTGTGTGTGTGTGCGTGTGTGTGTGTAGGCCTACACGCGTAATTGAAATGTTCCGACCCTCTTTTATCCGACTGCCATACACGCACACAGTATAACATGACACACACAAGCACGTGCGCGCGCGCACACGCACACACACTGACACTTCTATCACACTCCTTTCTCAGTCCGTCCACCACGCTTTCATATTCTGACATTTCCTAACCTCGCCCTGCCCCCGACACACACACACACGCACACACACACACACACACACACACACACACACACTTTTTCTCTCGCTCTGCAACCTGTTACACAGACATATTGCTTTCTCTTCCCTTCCATGCTGCCTCGTTCTGTTCCACCGGCATTTTCCTGTCTGTTCTCTCCGCCACCTGAGAATCTAGAAGTGGCGAGGCAGAATTCCCTGAGCAGGGTTGTGATGTGAGAGACCTTGACGTGGCACTGGTGCGGATTTTGCCGGCGACCCGAAAGCCCCCTGTCCACGAATAGCATGCGATGTGCCAAAGCAATCCAGCGCACAGAATGACACATTGCTTTTCTTTTCTTCTTGTTGTGAATGGGAGGGGGGGGGGGGGGGGTGTATAGCACATCTTCTTGTTCTAATATGACGTGAAGACTTTGGCAGAGACCAAGTCTATCCATGTGATCGCTAAAAAACCTGCGGTGTTTGGCACAAAGCCCGGTATGGTTAAGATGACTGCCTGTATGCAAATTATAGTGTCGCTTAAGAGCGCTGTTATTTCGTAAACTTTTGTGAGTAGCCTTTCTGCTTCATTTGATAACATTACAACAGAAATCCCTTGACTACTAATGTGTTTTGCTTTTTAATTACTTTTTCGGCTCGTCTTTTGTGTCAGATTGAACTGCCGATGCGTTATAACAGATCATGCATGGACAACACGGTACTGTTCCTGATCAAATTTCAGCAAATGCTATGCAGATTCAACATGTCAGGTCCTGAATGGAAAAATGAGGTTAAAATGAGGTGGATGGGTCGCATCTTGGCTGCATAAATTCCATTTAACCCTGAAGCAAGTCAGGCCTGTGTACCAAAACCTCTCTAGCTGAAGTAATCAGTAAGTCACTGCAGAAAGTATGTCTGTAAATAAGATAGCAAATGCCCCTCTTCTTCAATGTGCACCTGCGTGGAAGCAGCACTGGCAAATTCTTTCCTTGCATATTAAAAATCACATGATATAGCACCTTTTTTTAAAATCCTATTTTGTGTTTTATTACTAATAAAGAAAATCACTGTTGTGGTGTAGAGACAAATAAGAAACGTCATGAGAGTAACAAATTAAAATAAATTAAATACAGCCTTTTCTTCTGATCCTATTTTACTCCAAAGCCTTCTTGGTTATTCAGGTCAGGGCACAGAGATGTCCAAGTCTTTGTGATAGCGTTGATAGCGTTCTGTGTCATAGCAACTACTTTTGTTCCTTCACAGAACATGCCCTTTCATTTCTCAGTGGAACATAGGAGGCTTGATCTAGAATGTGCAAACCCTGGCACATACCTGCAATGGGAACAACTGCTCATACTGTAGAAGTGGGATCAACTAAGTAGTCTGCAGAAAGTCTAGTTGGAAGAGAATCCCATGTCCATGACTATGTAATATATCTGTCACTGGGTATAACAATCTAGCCTGGCTCTGCCCAACTATTCTGAGATTATAGTCTGAAAACCCAGTTCGCTTTAGCGTTTTCACAGCTAGCCTGCTACGGTGGACCACTCAGGGTGGGTTAGTGTGATGATCAAGGCCGGATCTACCATATGGGCAATCTGGGCATGTGCCCAGGAGCCCTTGGGCAGAGAGGGGCCCTCTCTGCCCAGAGAGGGAAATATCTAGAAAGAAGAACTTTTAAATGTAAGCGCTATTATGCTATCTGTGAATTAAGTAGGCAAAGTGTAAATGCTGTCCAATAGTTTCAAAATTAACCAGATGTCTACACCCAGTAAGAGGCGACGACTGTTAACACCTTTATTTAACCAGGTAAAAGACTCATTGAGAATAAAATCTCTTTTACAACAGCGACCTGGCCAAGAGGGCAGCTTAAAACGTCCACATACATTTAAACACACAATGTCAACCATTCAATTACAGTACCACAATAAATATATTCATATTCATTCATAATCAATTAGACGTAAAGCAATTACAATCCTTGTCCCATTCCACATCCCTGAAAAGTAATACAAAGTCTTTAAATGAAATCAACTCACGCAGCTTTAAGTCATTCTGTACATCATTCCAGGCAGTTGGGGCGGCATACTTAAAAGCTTTCTTATCCAACTCAATACGCACCAATACGTTGAAACAGACAATTTCAACGTATCCTGAGAGCGCAGGCAATATTTGCTTAGGCTCTTAGAGAGAAAAGTGCATATATAAAATGGAACCAACCCAAGGAGAGTCTTAAATAAAACTCAACCAATGAGTGCGCCTGCGTGCATACAAGGATGTCCACTCAGCTTTAACATAAAGATTACAATGGTGTGTTGAGTATTTACAACTTGTGATGAAATGCAGAGCAGAGTTGTACACTGTGTCCAACGATCTTTGCTTGATCACTATAATCTAGCAAAGGCATAAAAGTTGCAGGCACAAGATATTTTTTTACTGTAATTGAAAAGCACAATTTGTTTCTGTAATAGAAACCCAGGTTCAACTTGAGCTTAGAGACAAATTTACAATGTGCTGTTTAAAAGATAACTGGCAATCGTTGACAGTTGTGATTTTTTGGTATGGTTACACCAGGATAATAAAAACCCTGAATGTCTTAAATCATTGCAGACCTGTTTTAGTAATGTTCATGAAACAACTTTATTCTAAGCATCATCATTACTTCATTTTCACTTCAATGTTTAATTATTGATTCATTACATTGTTTGGCACACATTGTATTTTATTTAAATGTAACAGCATTTGTCAGGTTAGAGGTTAGCACACTTAGACATATATACAGATATGGAAAAGGTTAAAGTTGTTGCAGTACATCAAACAAAGTAGCTAGCTAACATATTATCATAGTTGGTTAAATTCATTGAATATAGCACCATATTCCAATAATGCATTGTTGCAAGTTGAGCAGGCATAGTGATCTTCAACAGAAATGCATATAAGAAAGTCAAATGTCAGTAAATCCCCTTTGGAGTGAATAAACATAACTGATTCGTGACCTTTCTCCACAGGCACTGAGGCAGTGAAGAGGATCGATGCTAATCAATTAATTAGTCCAATCCCTTTATTTTCTACTTTCTGCTTGGACCAGTCAAGCTGAAGAAGATAAAAGTGAACTCATGATTTGTCTACTTTGTCATTTAAGCGACATTCAGTGCAGGCACATACAGTAAAAGGAATGTTATTAAAGCAAAACTCAGCCCTTGAGCACACCTTCGTTGTGTCATACATATACAGTGCACAGACGCAAAGACTGATGCTTTTCTAATTGTTTGTCCAAATTCCCGGCATGCCACCCTCAGAGTCAATGAAACAGTGTTTGATTTTATTCACTTTGACTCACTCCACGTCATTACTTGCTTCCTAGGTGACCGTGCACGTCTAATGAACCTTACACATTCGCATGCTGGACCAGCCCATTGATCTAAGCACACATGGCGGTCAAGCCAGCCATGCAGGCAGCCGTGAAGACAAAGATTGGCCCTGTACACTAAGAGGTTCCTTAGCTCATCAACTATGGGCAGCAGTGGGTAATGTCGGTGTTCTGACGAATAATGCTGCCTTGTCGAAAAACGCTACATTACGTGTTCATTGTTCCCATAAAGTTATAACTCTCACAGCATAATGTAATAAAAACAGCTTCTTATTGTTGCATACATTGCACACGTAACTTTATGCCTACATACTTTTTTGGGAAATTGGCATGGGGACATTACTCATATGCTGTTAATGGTGGGAATTGGTATTATGTAAATAATTATAAAATATTCAAATGTTAAATTACAACCTGGCAAATAACGTTAACCGAATCATATTCTACACGTAAAATGACAAGAAGCCTTATACATTTGTTTAAAACACACAATAACAGTACTAGCTAGAAATTCATATTCCATGGCAGAAATCTATGTGAGCTGTCTCAAGCATGAGGAAAATGACGCAATAACGACTGTGCGCGTGCGCAGTATGTCGGGGAAGCACAATTCGACGGGCAGCATAAATCGTCAGAACACCGGTCGACAGCAGGTGTTGAAAAAGTTCTGTTGATCAGAACACCGCATCCTCACCAGGGGCGTAGCCAGAACAGTTCTACTGGGGTGGCCAGCTAGGTCCAGGCATTTTATTGGGGTGGCATTTGGGGTGGCAGTTTATGACAAAAGATACATAAAATCTATCAAAGATTATAGTATCCTATTTAAAGGCAATAATTCGTATATCTGCTTTATTGGGTAGGTATTATTTTCAATAAGCTACAGCTTTATTCAGGTGTGTACTGCCCCCGGTGGTTGGATGGTGCCTTGCATGACTGGTGCCACCATCGGTGTGTGTAAGTGTGTGTGAGTGGGTAAATGTGAGGCAATGATGCACAGCCCTTTGAGTGGCCTACAGGTTAGAAAAGCGCTATATAAATGCAGTCCATTTACCATCAATCCAACTCACCTTTGCCATGGAAAATGTTCCCGTGGCTGGGTAGTTGTTTGATTTGCTGCCTGCTTGCACTTGTTGTCTCTCCACTGAGAAAAAAGAGGCAGGGGCCTAAAAGATTCTGTTGTACCGTACCTCCCCTAGTGGTCTGGAGTATAACATTTTCTTAATTTGTCACAAGCAATACGCAAGGAATGTGCTGTGAACACTTTACACACAAAGTACAGTGTAACATAATTAATATGTTAGTATGCTGTACTGTAAGAGCAACTCATGGGTTAGGCTACACATAAATGTTTAGCAGTATAGCAATACATTATTATTACGTAATGTTACTGAGTTGTTAGGTCACACCAGGCTGACAGCACAGACATCAGCATAACCGTAATAAAGGTAGAATTATGTTGTCAATCCAAGCATACCATTAACAGTTATGTTTACGCTAGGTTTATAGACCATAACAGTGTTTATGAATACCCCATAAAGTAAATAATGCATGTACCCACTGGCAGCACATTCCACACATTGCATCCTTGGTGATTGACTTGTTTCATTTTCCAGATGATAGCTTACACTAGGAGGCTGATACGTTTTCTATGTCTGCTCTGAAACAAACTGTGGCGTATAGGTGGCTGCTCCCATGCTTCACAAAGCCAAATTAAAGACATGGATTGTTTCAACAGGCACACGCACGCACACACACACACACACGCACACGCATACACACACACACATACACAACACACACACACAAACACACGCACAACAGACATCATACTCATGCACACAACACACACACATGCACAGACAAACACGCACGCGCACACACACAACAGACATCATACTTATGCACACAACACACACACACACGCAAACACATCTAAACTTGGTGGTGATTACATAAAGCATGGCCGTAGATTTAGTCTGAAGGTTAAAACGAGGGGTCTGCGAGAATCAAACACTTAATTTTCTGCATTCTGCTGAATTCTTATTGTTGTTTGAAATGGATGTTCTTATTCTTACAATTTATGCCTTTTCTGCCTCATTGTAGGGTAGAACTGTCTTTTTATTTAAAGATAAACATGAAATACAGGAACCCTGGCACAATTCTAAATATATGGAATATAATGCAGTAAGGGATCAAATATATGTAGTGCTTTAAGCAAATGGCCTCAACACACATAGGCATGATATAGCTTAGTCTTCTGTTCTCTTATCTTTGGGGGAAGTACATGATAATTAATTTAAATGAATGTATTAACTTCTGGACTTTAATAGCTCTTATGTTCATGTTCAAAACTTTCTGCATATTTACAACATCTGTGTTTTGAGATGATCTACTTTAGGCTAAACTAATAGCTGACTTAAAACAATATTAGTCTAATACACATTTTGGTCATAACCTAATAAAACTACTACTGGAGAATATGTTAAAATAATGTCAAAATCACGGAACTGTCGGCTTGGTCTATAGCAGTGTTTCCCAACCCTGGTCCTCGGGTAACACTGCCCTGCATGTTTTAGATGTTGCCTTGCTCCAACACAGCTGATTCAAATGAATGGCTTGTTACAATCCTGATAACCAGCCATTCATTTGAATCAGCTGTGTTGGAGCAGGGAGACATCTAAAACATGCAGGGCAGTGTTCCCTGAGGACCAGGGTTGGGAAACACTGGTCTATAGCACTCAATCAGCATCTAACACCCCCCTCCTCCACCCAACCCCAGTGCATTTTTCATGTTTCTATTGGGGGGGACAAATACACTTGTTCTAAATATTTAACCCCCCGCCCCAAATCTACGCCTATGACGTAAAGAGAAAGCCATGAAATGAAATCGTCTCCCCTGTCTGTGTGAAATAAAATACTGTAAAGTGAAGTTACTGAGAATGTAAATAATGTAAATAATCTGTGTGTGAGTGGCAAGCACTTCTCACATTTCAAACCAAAACAGCATTTTTGTAACAATGGATTCCAGACAACATCAAAGAGTGTTCCATGAACATCCATCCATTAACATAAAAGCACAAGTAAACAAGCAGCTTTTTCTGCGTTCTATGCAAAGGACCGCCCCCCCACCCACACACACACACACACACATTTTCCTTCTTGTTTTTGTAAACACTGACGTTAGCACGGACAGTATTACACTTCAGGATTGGTTTTAACAACGAGCTGTTGTCACCGTCAAAACATTGAGGGAGAAAAACAAATCCTCACACACACCTCTTCGGTTCAAATCAGGTCGTCGGTCCTACTGTTGCGTTACCTGAGATGAACGCAGCCATTTATTTTTCACATAAAGCGTCTCTGCTGCTTTGAAAAATATAGAGTAGCACAAATATTCCTGATTACATCAAAGAATCAGGCAATTTTAACTACATATTTGTTTTTATACTGTATATAACAAAACAAATAAAACAAAACTAATAATTAGCTTTAGCCTGGAGTATAATAACACAGTATTTATTACAGTAAATTAAAATCCAATTTTTTTTTGGTTCCCTGCCAGCTACAGAAGCTTAGCTCTGTTTAGAAAGAGCCACAATACCTCAGCATTGATAAACAAATATAAATAAACAATAATAATCATAATGACAATCTATGAAAAAAAAAAAAAACCACAATAAAACCATGTTATTTACTATCCAATTTCCTGAATGCAATTCTTCAATTTCATCATATTTGTTTCTGTCTCAGTAGCATAATGGGTGTGCTTGTGCTAACAAAGAGTCCTATGAACCTTGTGATTTACCTACATTGTATATGTATGTATGTATAGATTAATGTTACATGTTTCATTGTGCTGTTGTAGGCATGGCAACACAGTAGTTAATTACACCATACAGTATGGTCAGATCTGATATCTTCATAGAGCCAGAACAGATAATGAATGAATCAATCAATCAATCAATCAATCAATCAATCAATCAATCAATCAATCAATCAATCAATCAATCAATCAATCAATCAATCCTTTATTACAGACTCAAGGTCTATATAAATCAAGACATCACATAATACATAAGGTCTAATCTGTTTTACTGTAAGTAGGAATAATAAGATTAGACTTCAGCCTGCACTTTTACCCAGTCAGAAAATATGTAGCGTATGGAAGTGAACCGTATGATGGATAAGCTAAAGAAGACTCATTTTCAGATTCATTAATCAGGCAAATAAATAAACTCAGCACTGTTGCCAGAAACATCTTGCACCATCGCACCATTTAGGTCTCTCCTGGCATAATTCTACGCTACTCAAAGTATGCTCGATTTTCTCTCATATATATAACATACAGTATTAGTACTGTGCACTTGTATAATATATGTTGCACATACAGTACCATGCCAAATATGACCACATTAGTATGGGAAATACATTTTAATTTATTGCTCTCACAGTTTTCTGTTTTCTTAGGGTTTGTAATATATACAGTATATATATATATATATATATATATAGTCATAATTAATTTATAAATGATTACAAATTAGCATGCCAGTATCACTGACTAGAATATCAGTGCCACGGACAGCATCCACGATTGATGGCACTGTGCTACTAAATAACCTTTAAGTGTTTCTTCACAATGGGACTAATGAAACAAGGAGAATAATAGATTGGTCTGACAGAGACATCTTTTCCATCTGCTTTAGAAAACTGGAATATTTGGGAATATATTAATAACAACAACAATACACTCACATCAGAGCAGAACATGGGCCCATTTCTATAAACGCTGATGGCGCTTTTAAAGAGCTCCATTGTTGCAGAGTACTATGGCGAGCATGGTGCTTTTCTTCGTCTGAGAGGCATCTAATGGATTAAGCCGAGAGGTATTCAGGTACTGTAGCCATTTTGGAACGCAATTAGCATTTAGTCTAAAATCATTCATGGTCACGGTCTGAGCACCATGAAAACATACAGCGGCAATACCTCGGCAATAGTCCTTTATCATCAAGACGCAGATTATCGTATTTTAAAGAGCTTACATTTAACATTTAGTCTTCGGCACCTGGCACCATGGCACAAACATCTCACGGGGATATAACCAGTGCCAGCAGCTCCTCTTATAAACAAGGTGTGGTGATGTATTCCTCCACCACAAGGGATTGTGAGTCGACGTCCCGGATGCCGGAGGTGAGAACGGTCCCTCTCCTCTCAGTGCCCGCGGCCTCGCCTATGGAATGTCCATTTAGTCACCGGGCCGACGTTCACTTGAATATTAACTCTGCTGTGCTCTGATCTGTCACCAAGTGGGATGGGGGAAGGGGGGGGCAGAGAAAAGAGGAGTTGAGCAGAAATCAATCAGGCACTCAATGCGGCCACTTCGTATGTCGAGACGACCCCAACCCCTCCCACACACACACCGCTCTCTTATTCCCGCCCCTTCCCTTTGACCCACTTTCCCTAAAAGTTTCTAGATGTCTTTTAAATAATGGCATTGACGTGATGGCTGCATTCATCAGTAATCCACCATTGCCCATGTAAGGCCTCCATTGGTCTTCTGCCTGTGCATGTTAGCATTTGTTTATACACGTTTTCTTTTTTGCTAAGCGGAGGCCAAGGAAGAAAGCCGACATTTCAACTGTGCCATGGCGGTGAAGGTTGCTCTGTAGCGCCTAGCTTAGCCCGGAGGGTATGCGGTGGTGATTGATGACGAGGGGTCAGTGATGGATGATTGAGAGAAAAGAGGGAAGTATGGCCAAATAACCCATGTCGTCATGGTGAAGGGCAAAACTGTTTTAACCACTGATTGATATCCATCCATTTATTTTGCATTTGACTGATAAATACATACATAAATGCAGGCTATAATACATGATATGATGATATGACGATAATGAGCCCAGTATACATACCACTTATTATCCAGTTACCTTGAATCCATTTATAGTGTGATAACATAACTATGTATTCTTGGCCATTTATTTCTATATGTGGCTTGCGCTGCCCTTTCACACTGTAATGCGATTGCACATTGATGCTTTCCCCCACACTTTATTTTCCTTATTCCCTCTGAGACATAGTGGTGTCATGATCTTCACAGAGTCAGAGTCACTGTTGCTACATTGGTTTCACCTACCCTGCATAAAAAGCCCTTCGGAAAATAGCTTTAAGAAAATGTAATTGCTTGAAACGGCACAAAGCAAATACCCACACCCGAGACACGAAATGGAGCTTGATACATATACTTCTATATAAAAGTGAATGTTTAAGTGGAGTCAAGCGGTTCACAGAGCCAAAGCACCTAGACATGGTTTGACTCAGGAGTGTTTAGATGAGGGGAAGGTCTCTGTTTAATCTGCAGGTGTCTTGTCAGATGGGTCGGTAGCTGATTTCATGCCCTGCTGGTGCTTCACTGTAGCTCCAATTTCATTTAGCTGTGAGTATCAGTCTGGAACCATTCAATGCAAAAGAGTGTCGAACGAGGAGAGTACCAGCCGAGGTTTTTCCCAAGATGATGATAATAGCGTACGTACAGAGTACATGTTTCAGTATCATCCAGCGCTGATTTTAAACATTATGATTGGGTGAGGAAAATCGTATATTCGTCTGGTCGGCCAATACCCGGAAGTGACTTTGCACGATTGCTTTGTAAGACATTCTTGGTGAAAACAACATATTTTTTTTCTATGTGGTCCAAATCAGTGTAAATGAATGCTTCTTGGCATCGCCTGGGAGCTCATCATAATACGAATATATACTATATAGCCTATTTCAGCATGATAAGTAAAAATGCATAAACAGAGACTTTGCAAATCCCATGTGAATAGCCTACAGTACATGTGGAACAGTTTCACCACTGTTTAACGTTTGGTTGCTTGGCCAGAGACGTCATGCCGACCAGACAAATTTAATAAAGTTTGATTGAAATGTATTAGCCCTGTCTTTATGACAGGCGCTTTTGAATTGAGGGCTTCCAGACTGATCATCGTGGTGAAGTCCAACTGTAGCACGTGAGATCAGGTTGGTATCACGAGGCTCCAGCGTCTGCGAGGGCATGGGGCTCAGACTGGCCAAGCCCACGTTGGTATGTGGCCACACATGCTTATGGTCTCAGCCTCTTCTGTCCATTAGGAACATTTCACATAAGCAACTCTGAGCTGAACGTCTGATATAGGCTGCCCTGTGAGCTCGACAGAGGAAGTTGATTTCCATTGGCTGATAGCATTGTCACTCACAAGTCTGTATCTGTAATTCTGGTGTGCAGTTCTTTATTTACAAATTAAACATTTTCTGTTTATTTTATGCCATAACCGTAGTCTACAGTACTAAAATTGAACAAGTTTACGAGATCTAAAACCAGCCAGAGTCCTTTTGGTCTTTAGTTTCTCAACAAAGTTTTATTTATTTAAAAAGGTTAACGTCGGACTTGGTCATTGAGTTATATGTAGTTTGTCGTCGTATAGTGATTTAAGCTGAGTCTGCGTTCAGTCACACATGGCATTTCAATTATTTCGGCGATGGACAAAATCGAAATCATAAAAAATGTTGGTCTATATTTAAATCACGATTATTTAACACAATTACTCATTGAAAACTTGGAAACTTTTTTCAGCATCAACCGTTCAGACTGGTAAAGCGGGTCTACAGTGTCGAGACTGGCAGGGCATCTGACTCCTTCTCCTCTTCCAGGAGTAATCCAGGGCCAGATGCTCCTATGGCCTGGTCTTTCGTAAAACATAATTGGCATTTGCAAATTAGTACAAGAAGAATGTGACCTTTTTAGCTGAGCACTTAAGTTATTTCTTAATCTTTGTAGCTGAGCACTTAAGTAATTTCTTAATCTTTTTATTTATTTATTTATTTATCTGAGCTGATCAAATTCTTTACCCACACTCAGAACTAAAAGGTCACTTAATGTACCTATGGGAATGTAACAACTTAAAATGATTTTTGCCTGAACTGGAGTTCATATTCCACATGCCAGGGAAAATGGTAGTACACACATAACTGTTGTCGCAGTAAACCTCAAAGTGTGCCATGCTACACTGTTGTTTAAAAGTTTCACTCTTGTGAATGTAATACAGTTTTTTTCAATCGCTAACAAGCATTTGTCCAAACAGTTGTCAAATTTTCAAAACTCTAAACACAATTAGCAC
>JAODUK010010213.1:0-29868 GCA_027564635.1 Typhlichthys eigenmanni | reverse complement strand
CCCACAGGACTGCCGCATACTGGATGTTTTTCCCTTTTCACACCATTCTTTGTAAACCCTAGAAATGGTTGTGCGTGAAAATCCCAGTAACTGAGCAGATTGTGAAATACTCAGACTGGCCCATCTGGCACCAACAACCATGCCACGCTCAAAATTGCTTAAATCACCTTTCTTTCCCATTCTGACATTCAGTTTGGAGTTCAGGAGATTGTCTTGACCAGGACCACACCCCTAAATGCATTGAAGCAACTGCCATGTGATTGATTAGATAATTGCATTAATGACAAATTGAACAGGTGTTCCTAATAATCCTTTAGGTGAGTGTATATATATATATACGTGTGTATACAGTATATATACGTGTGTATATATCTATATATATACGTGTGTGTGTGTGTGTGTGTATATATATATATATATATATATATATATACACACACACATTTAAAATAAATATTTTGTTCAGTTATAATATTAAATATGCACTAAATACATATATATACAAATTGACTACGAATTCTTGTATATTTTACTGCATGTGCAACAGACAGACATTTACAGTCTATGTTTATTTCATAAACATTTTGCAATATATTAGGTAATATAAACAAATTACATTTTCAGATCAGGAATGTATTTTCTTCATGTCAGCCTTGTGATATAAAATTTCATAAACTGTAAAGCGCTAACGGAAAGGCCTTATATACATAGATATATAGGCCTTACATACTATTAAGTGAATTGTCAATCATCAATCATCTTCACTATCACAGTACCCTGTAAGCACACAGTTACAGTATATATATATGAAGCTGCCTTGATTTAGTTTACATTTAAATCTATGATGATTATTCATGAGTCATATGACATATTTGTAATATACAGTACATTGCAATAAAAAATACTCCGCAATTACATTTTAGAAAACTGCAACTTGCCATGTCAGCAAAGCAGTCAAATTGCTAATCTGAAATTTTAGAACTATACATTCCTACAGATATCAATTTAACACAGCTTTGTTCAGCCTGGCATTAGTAGGCACAAGTACAATATAACAGAATAGCCTATATGTTATTTATTGCTTCAATATAATGGTTTGCCTATTAATCATTCAAATGTCATAGATTATCAGAATAATATATTTGAGAGAAAAAGTAGTTTTAGTTTCATATATGGTCATTCATTTCTACAACTATAGCGTATACATTAAACTATGAGAATAGATAATGACACAAATGTAATACTGTAAAATATTTATAAGCCATTATTTTTGGTCAGCATAAAACCTTTGCAGAAACGGCCTCCATTGCGTAGCAGTTTCACGTTTTGTATTGACACATTATGCAGCCTCTTCAGTTATCCAGTTATACACATCTGTGTGATCTACAGTATGTAGCTGCATTTACTGTACCTTTTAAAGAAACAGTCATACATATTTCAAGAACAATAGGTAGTCCATATCAATGAGTATTACTGCTAACCCAAATTATCATTCACCCAAACAACATTGGGTGAATGTATTGAGAATCAGTCTAGAATATTAATTGAAGATGATGGTCTATTGTTGAGGAATTTCTTTTCAACCTATCCAACCTATAAAAAAAAAAAACGATCAATATGTAATTTGGACATTTATATTGAAACATGGACATTTATATTGAAATAATAATTGATTTAAGACTAAGTGTAGCGGCAGATACCTACCAGTTGGTGGTGTCAGTAGCGGTGATTAGAACTAATCCCATTCCACCGATGTAATGCTGGTCTCTGTTAAAATATTCATGTCTGAATCCTCAAGAGCAACAGCAAAGCCATCACCTTCACTTAAAATTGTGTCTGTTCCTTCTATTCTAAGTGTCTCTTCTAAATTCTTAGCATCTTCCATTTGAGCCACATCGTGGCTAGCTATTCCTTCTCCTTGGTTGTTTTCCTCCACACCTTCAAGAGATTCCACTGTCTCATTCATCTCTTGAATGCATACAGTCTCCTCTGCATCTAACCACAATTCATGGTCATATTCCTCCTCTCTTTGAACTTGTAATACATGTGTTCCAACACAAACCTCTTTGTATTGGTTCCCAAATGTTTCAGTAGGGATAATTTCTTTCTCTGTTATCTTCATTTGTGTTTCTGGTTGTATGGTTTCTGTTACCTGTGCACCACTTTCAGACACTGGCTTACTGAATGACTCAGCTGATTCTATTGGTTTGGTGCCAGCTTCAATAAGCTCTGTCTGGCCTAAGATGACATCCCACTTTGTTGATTCTAATTGTGTGGCTGGTGCTATGATTTCTGTTACTTGAATAGTAACCTCAGATAGCTCTGCATATTTCTGACATGGCTATTTCTGTTATTTCTGTTTGTCTTACTAGATGTACTGATTCTGTTACTTGGATACCAGCTTCTGAAATATGTGTTTGTTTAAGGCACTTGGGACTTTCTGGGTCTTTGATTGGTTTGGTTTTCTGTTACCTGAATTTCAACCTCTGACATCTGTTTTAAGGACTCTACACTTAATATGGCCTCTGGCTCTCTGATTGATTCTAGTCTCTCAGTTACCTGAACCCCAATGTCAGACACATCTGTGAGTTTTATAGGTTCAGTTTTCTCTACTAGATGTGATGGGGTGTCTGGAGCTTTTGTTTGCCCAAAATGTATATTATGTCTGAATTCTATTGAAAGGCTAGAAGGGGATTCCACATTCCCCACTGAAGAGATTAATCCGGTGTTTTGAGGTACTGTACTGTCAGAGTTACTGTGTGTAATGACCTGACAGGAATTTGTTTGTAATATTTGCTCCACAAGATTTTGCATAGCTGCTTCTTCAAATGAAGATGTTAATTCCTCTAACAATAAATGTCAATTTAATCCATTTGTTAGTTCAGTTTTTATTTCTTCCTGATCCTCTTTGGACACTTGGATGGTGAAATCTTCTACAACTTCTGAAATGTGTGGCATTTCATTTTCACCCTTTTCTTGTTCAGTTGCAATGGCTGGTTCAGCACTAGAAGGACCTTGTGCTTTTGTTTCAATACATGTCCCCAAACGAATGCCTGTCACTTGTTGAACTTCATGCACTTTACACTGTTCACTATCAGGCATCTCACTTGATGCTGCCGCCACACTTTAATCCAGAATTGCAGACGATTCATTATGTAAAGGATCCTCCACTCCTTGTATGTCTGGCAAGTTTGCTCTTTCGTGTTGTGTAACATTGTGTAAAAGTACCTGATTTGCTTCTTCAGTTATTTGCTCCTCGGTCTCCATATTTGCACAAAGGTTCTCAACTTTGTCGTCCATTGAATGGCAAATATCAGTGAATTCTTTGACATCTGCTACTCCCCTGAGTGCTGTTGGTGATTTTATATTAGGATCTACTACTTCCACTGTATCGAAGTCATGTGCATCACAACCACATTCTCTGTATCTGCTGTCTTAATCATATTCCCTTCCACAGTTAGTGGTAGAGTCCTTACAGAATCAGCAACATCTTTGTACTCTTCTTCAGTTACATCTGTTGAAGGTTCAGGAATATCTGAGATTTCCACAATTGATGCATCAGGCATTGAAGCCATGATATATTTTGCATTGCTTGTAATTACTTTTCTTTGTTGGTTGTGCTCAACTTTAACTGCCTCAATGTTAACACCTGTACGTTCCTTTTCTCCTTCAACATTGACTTTATCTGCAGCTGTGGCAATTGCATTTCCAAGTGTCTGGGCGCTACTTTCCTCCAACGATGCTATGTGAACAGCAGCTATTTGGCCTTCATCACTAATGACAATGTGTTGGGCAACATTGTTGCAATCATTCTCTATGGATTTTTGCTCTATTTCAACAACCGCTTGCTCTGTCAGTGTAACAACTTCCTTCTCAACTTCAGTTGTAACTGAGGCAGTCTTTTTTTGTGTGTGTGGAGTTGGACTGTGTTCTTCCACCACCTGTGCCTGTCCTTTCTCTGAAGTCAGTGATACTACATGAAAAGATGTTAATGCCTTTATCACCACAGGTGTTTGTTCTTCTTTCATTATTGCATCATGTTGATCTTGAGGGGCAATTTCTTGAATGTGTTCTTTCTCCACAAGAGCTTGCTCAGTCAATATAAGAGCTTCCTTCTCAATGTCATCCTTAACCAAGGTATCCATTTCAATGTCAGGTATTGGGATATCTTTTTCATCTGTAACTGAGCCAATTGCATATTCTGTGTCCGAGAATGGAATGTGTTCAGACGTAAGGTGTTCTTCAAGTGCATGTTCCTCCCCCTCCATATCTTTCAGTGATGCTACAGGAACATCTGTTAATGCTGGCAATGCCTCTGTCACATCAGGTGTTAGTTTGACTTTCATTACTGCAGTGTGTTGGGGAACTTCACCTTCACCTATGGTTGTAGCCTCTTTTTGTTCAGATGCCTGCTCTGTGAATATAGCTGTTTCCTTTATAGCTGATGCAGTACATATATCCTGATCAGATACTGGAAAACGTTCAAATATAGCTTGCTTCTCAGTAACCAGAGCACTACCAGTTTCATAAATATGAGTTATATGAGCCATCATGAATCCTTGCAACTCATTTGAAACTTCAGTTACTTGTACTTTGTCCAATGCTAACATTTGTTGATACATTGTGTTATCTATGGTATAGTCTGTTTCCATAAGAGCACCCTCTGTGAGTATCACGGTTTGTTCCTCAACATCATCCTTAACCAAAGTTACATTTGCAATTTCAGTTACTGGGATGTTTTCAGAAATAATCTGTTCCTTAATAACTTCACCATTAGTTTCAGAATGCTCAGATTCTACACGGGCAGCTACTAATATTTGTAACTGATCTGCCATTATTGTCAGTTTTCCTTCTTCCTCAACTGCATCATTCTGAGGAACTTCTTCAAGGACATTTTTTTGGACGTGTTCTTTCTCCACAAGAGCTTGCTCAGTCAGTATAAGAGCTTCCTTCACAACACCTTCTTTAACCAAGGTAACAGCATTTTCAGTGTCAAGTACTGGGCTGTTTTTTTCATTTGTAACTGAGCCAGTTGCATATTCTTTGTTTGGAAAGGGCATTTGTTCAGATAGGTGTTCTTCAAGCAGCTGTGCCTCCCTCTCCATATCAGTCAGTGATACGTGAACAGCTGTTAATGCTGGTAATGCCTCTGTTACCTCAGGTGTTTCTCCAGCCACTAATACTTGTAACTCATCTGCCACGTCAGACAGTTTTCCTTCTTCAACTAGAACTTTTTTTAAGACAATTGCATATTCTGTGCCTGGGAATGGAATGTGTTCAGACGTAAGGTGTTCTTCAAGATCACGTTCCTCCCCCTCTGTATCTGTCAGTGATACGTCATGAACAGCTGTGGTAAAGTCTTCTTTTTCCGTAAGAGTATGCTCTGTCAACATGATAGATTCCTTCTCAAAATAATCTATAACCGAGGTAGCAACATTTTCAGTGTTGGCTACTGGGATGTTTTCAGAAAGAATCTGTTCCTCAAGATATTCAACATTAGTCTCAGCATGAACACATGGTACAGGAGCAGCAACTAATACTTGCATTTCATTTGCAACTTCTGACAGTTTTCCTTCTTCAACTACAACATTCAGAGGACCTTCTTGAGGGTCAATATCTTGGATGTGTTCCTTTTCCACTTGATCTTGCTCAGTCGGTATAAGAGCTTCCTTCTCAACATCTTTCACAAATGTAACAAATGTTTTAGTGTCATGTACTGGGATGTCTTTTACATTTGTATCTGATCCAGTTCCATATCCTGTGTTTGGAAAGGGAATGTGTTCAGATGTTATGTGTTCTTCAACCAACCGTGCCTTCCCCTCTGTATCAGTCAGGGATACATGAACATCTGTCAATGTTGTTAATGCCTCCGTCACCTCATGTGTTTCTCCTCCTTTTATTACTGCAGTATGTTGGGGAACTTCACTGGGATCATTCTTTATGGTTGTAAGCTCTATTTCTACAGCAGTTTGCTCTATGAATATATCGATTTCCATTGCATCTTCATCTGATGCACTTGGACATTCCTCGTTATGTACTGCAATGTCTTCAGATTTAACTGACTTTTTAGTAACCACAGAACTACATGTTTCAGACATCTCAGTTGCTATATGAGCAATTGTTAAATGTTGCAACTTATTTGTAACTTCAGTTATTTGCCCTTCATCCACATCTGCAATATGTTGAGGAATTATGTTTTCTATCGCAGAGTCTTCTCTTTCCACAAGAGCATTCTCTGAGAGTGTCACGGTTTGCTTCTCAACATGATCCATAACAGAGGGGATTACATTTTCAGTGTCAGCTCCTCGAATGTTTTCAGAAATCTTCTGCTCCTCAATCATTTCAAAATTACTCTCAGAATGCACAGATGCTAAAGGAGTAGCCACTAATAATTGCTTCTCATGTGACATTTTTCCTTCCTTGAGTTTAACATTGTGATCAACATCTTGACAGTGCTCTGTGCATATTATGGATTTCTTCTCAACATCATCCGTAACTAAGGCAACATAATTTACAGTGTCAGTACCTGAGATGTTTTCAGAAATAATCTGCTTTTCAGAAACATCAACATTACTCTCAGAATGCACAGATGCTACAGGAGTAGCCACTAATACTTGCAAATCATCTGCCACTTCCAAAACTTTTCCTTCTTCCTCAACTACAACATTCAGAGGAACTTCTTGAGGGTCAATTTCTTGAATTTGTTCTTTCGCCACAAGAGCTTGTTCAATCAATATAAAGGCTTCATTCTCAACATAATCCTTAACCAGTGCAACATTTTCATTGTCAATTACTGGGATATCTTTTTTATTTGTAACTAAGCCGGTTGCATATTCTGTGTCTGGGAATGGAATGTGTTCAGATGTAAGGTGTTCTTCAAGCTCATGTTTCTCCCCGTCTGTACCAGTCAGTGATATGTGAACAGCTGTTAATGCTGGTAATGCATCTGTCGCCTTAGGTGTTTGTACTCCTTCCATTATTGCAGCATGTTGGGGAACTTCACTGGGATCATCCTCTGTGGTTGTAATCTCTTTTTCTATTTTCATAGAGCAAACTGCTGTAGAAAAACCGGATGATGTTGAGAAACCTTCTTTCTCAACATCATCCATAACCAATATAACCTTTTCAATGTCAAATATTTGGGTGTCTTTTTCATTTGTAAATGAGACAATTGCATATTCGGTGTCTGATAATGAAATGTGTTCAGATGTAAGGTGTTCTTCAAGCTCGTGTTTCTCCCCCTCTGTGACAGTCAGTGATGCTACATGAACAGCTGTTAATGCCTCTGTCATCTCAGGTGTTTCCCCTCCTCTCATTACTGCAGTGTGTTTGGGAACTTCATTGGGATCATCCTCTATGGTTGTAAGTTGTTCTTCAATAGCAATTTGCTCTGTGAATATAACCTTTGCATCTTCATCTGATGCAGAAGAATTTTCCTCACGTACTGGGATGTTTTCAGATATAACTTGCTTTTCAGTAACCAGAGCACTACACGTTTGAGAAGTCTCATCTGCTATATGAACAATCGTTAAATCTGGCAATTTATTAGTAACTTCAGGTACTTGTCCTTCGTCAACATTTACAATATGTTGAGGAATAGCTAAGGTAACGTCTTCTCTTTCCTCAAGAGCATGTTCTGTGGGTGTCACATTTGGTTTCTCAACATCATCCATAGCAGGCAGAAAAACATTTTCAGTGTCATGTACTGGGATTTGCTTTTCAAGTATTTGAACAGACACAGATAGTTTTCTGTCTTTCTCAAGTAGGGCATTCTGACATACATCATAAGGGTCATTTTCTATGCTAGTGTCTTCTCTTTCCACTAGACCTTGCTCTGTCAGTGTTACACATTGCTTAATAACTTCATTCATAGTAGGAGCAATTGCATTGTTTGCATCATGTGATGTGTGTGCACATGTTACTTGCTGTTTGAATTCCTGAGAAATACTGTCCCCTGCATTTTCTATAAATGTGTCCACAGACGCACATGGCTGTACCACCATTTTGTAAATATAATCTGTTACACTGCTTACTGAAGGCTCTGTCATTAGGACATGTTCAACTTTAGCATCAGTTTCAACATCTAGGGGTGCATCTTCCTTTTCTTCTGTAAAACTAGCTTCGGTTTGATGAGCATCCTGAGTTGGTTCTTCTGTAATGGAACCAATGGCAATGTCTATTTCTATTGCTGGAATGTCCTCTGTTACAAGTATTTCAGCACTGCCCTCGTCTGACTTTACAGTAACTGCTTCATCTTCAGTTGTGTCCACATCTGTTGAATCTTCAGTTATTTTACATATATTTGCTTCTAGATGTCTGTGGTCTGCAATACATTCCTCTATTGGTGAAATATCAGCCTGATGTACTTCATTTACAACAATTCCAGCAGTATAAAACTCTGTGGTATCTTCAGATACCTGCTCTGAGGAAATTGCGTCAGTGTTTTCCGACAAACATTCTTCTGTCTTGGGTGTTACAGCAATTTTATCAGTTGTTTCATATTCCTTAGCACTAACACCAATGGATATAGCTGTTGTTTCCGAATCATTGTGTAGCTCCAATATGTTTTCTTCTTTTTTTGTAGATGTCACTAGTATTTGAGGAGAGGAAGAAGCAGCCATGTTTAGGCCAGTTGTAGTTTTGGCTGCAATTAGGGTAACAGAGATGACAACTTTATGCAAGCATTCTTCTATTTCCTTGACTTCATATTCTCCTGGTACGGGTGTTGTATTGCCAGATGTTTTTGAAGAATCTGTCAACTGAGAAACGGCTGATATCATCTCTGTTTCATCTGCCAGGGTGATATCTAAAGGCTCTGGAGCAGTAACAGCCTCAGATGTTAACTCTATTAAGTCTTCTGCTATAGTGTCATCTCGTATTGCTGCCTCATGTGCTGAACCTGGGGTTGCCATGCTTTCCTCAATTATACCTTCCTCAGGGATATCACTGAGTTGTTGGTGTTTGCTTATGAATTCTGTCGTGTCTTCAACTGCATCATTTGATGCAGGAATGTTGGATGCCATATGTTTCAAAGCATTACTGTCTTGGCCCATCTTTACTTCAGCTTTATTAGGGAGGTCTAACTCTGTGATCTGTTTAGAATGGTCTCTTTGGGCTTCATGGTCTTCTGGATTTATAGGATATTCTATGACTACCTGGGTTTGTATTTGATCCACTGGCTCATCAAACTCAGACAAAGGAACAACTGCTGGTGTCTCTGAGTCTTCATCTGATTCTACGCCCCTGTCAGCTTCGTCTGAGGATACCTGGTCTTGTTTTTCAGCTGACCTTCTTTTTTTGCGTCTAGGGAGAAGTTTCTTTATTGAACAAGAGTCATCATCTTTGTTAATCTCACCATCAGATATCACTTGATCTTTGCTTTCCTCCCCTTTGGCTTTCCGTTTTGGGGTGACAAGTTTTTTAAACGACTTCCATGTTGACCCTCCATCGACCTCTGATATTTCTTCTGTTAAATGCCCATCTCCTTCATGAGAACATTCCAGCGGAGACTCTGCAGCATGTCTAGATTCTCTGTTTGTCCTGTAATCATCTCCCTCATTTTGATTATCATCATCAGAGTCAGAGGTTTTTCCGCTCCGTCTCCTTCCGGAACGGCACAAGAGAGCTTCCCAAGAAACGGTTGAATCTTTTCTTCTTTTGGTCTCTTCTGTGCTGCCATCTGTTATTTGTTCTTCCTCAGTTGGCTTTGGTTCAACTAATGTGCCAACAATTATCGGATCCTCATTGGTCAGAGAACTCTTTTTCATATGCCTTTTAGGAGTTACAAGCTTTTTGAAGGCTGCCCAAGCACCTTCTTCCTCTTGTGTTAGCTCTTGATTAGCTTGCCATTCTGCCGGACTGTGCTCTCTTTGACCCTCTGTTGACTCCGTAGAGGACATAAGTTGCTCTGAAACGTTCACCACTAAATTCTCACAACTGTCAGACAGCTTTGATTCACTTGACTTCCTTTGTGACTGCTTTTTAAAACTAGACCCAGATAACATCTTTTTTAGAGGACTACCTTGAACTTTGACTTTCTCTTGAGAACTCAAATGTTCTTGCTCATTGACGGTTATATAAGAAGCTTTTTTTGATGTTGCATTTTCTTTTTCATCATTAAAATCTGCAGCTGTTGGAACACTTTGATAAACCTTGTGTCTTGTCTGCTCTTGGTCATGTTCAGTTTGATCATCTTTATATTTTGCTAGTTCCTTATCAATGGTTTCATCTTTGGAGTTTTCCATATTTGAATGCTTATAATGCTTCTTTTTCCGTAAACCAGAAAAGATCCCTGTTGTGAAGAACTTTTTAACCACATATATGACCTCTTCATCACGACTGATTTGTGACATGGCACCGTCTTTCTCGGGGGCAGTGTATACACCAACTGTTGTTTCCTCTTTACTTATGGATCCTTCTCCCTCTTCCACTCCATCTAAGTGAACTTGTTCAGTTACTTCTGTGGCTTCTGCTTTTTTCCCCTCTGCCTTCTTATGAATGTCCTCAGATGTTATATCTGTCATTGTAGGGCATGATGTTGAGTCGTTATCAAGGGTTTCTTGTGCTGTGTTCAGATCAGCACTATGTTCAACATTTTCACTCGTAGTATCGTCAGCGGTCTCTCTGGCATTATCTGGGCTGCTTGGTTCTCCCTCCATTGTATCTACAGGTGCATCAGACCTTACATCAGTAATATGTGATGTTTCAGATTTTGCATCTGAGTTTCTCTTAACTGTCAGTTTCAAACCAAAGTTTTTTAAAAATGTCTTAAAACCATCATTAATTTCATTCAGCGTGGCCTCTGTTTCTGTCACATTTGTTGGTTCAGGCTCTGCATCTGGCATTTTATTTATGTTTATCTCTACTGTTTCTAATGTCTTGTCATCTTTAAGTGGTTTTTCAATCTCTAGAGACTCTTCTTCTGGAGTAACATTGGCTGGACTTTTGCCATGTGCTGAGAATGATAAACAAAACGATTAAATAACATTGACTTTAAATGTACTGTATACTATACTGTATCTTGATATAAGACTGATGAATATGAAATAATATAAAGTTACAAACTATATAGGCCTACTTACCATCTGCAACAACGTCATCCTCAAAATGATAATTTACTCCTGCTATGGGGTCTTCTGCTTTTCCAGTCAGCACAGATATCTGTGCATTATTATGGAAAGGCTGAAAAAAAGAAATACAATGTTTCCTCTTTCAGCAAAAGCAACAGTAAAGCTTTGTGGGATGGATGAAGTTAAATGGCTTTTCAAATGAGCAATATAAAATATTTCTCAATGAAACTGTATTATCGTTAGATAACTGTAAATATGTAAACATCACAATAGTAAAGGAAAATATTCTTCATATAGATGACAAAATACAGTAACTACTTTTTTGTCTTTATGTCAATAAGCTTTGTTCGTTCCAAATATTTAAAGAAACAAGATTAAAGGCAGGGTCTGTCATTCTTGAGA
This sequence comes from Typhlichthys eigenmanni, assembly GCA_027564635.1. Classification (NCBI taxonomy): domain Eukaryota; kingdom Metazoa; phylum Chordata; class Actinopteri; order Percopsiformes; family Amblyopsidae; genus Typhlichthys; species Typhlichthys eigenmanni. The sequence continues at coordinate 18,397 of JAODUK010010213.1, read as the reverse complement.
ACACTTGCTAACTTTAAATTAAAATCAAAACATAATCACCCCTCCCGTCAATATCATATAGGGTGCTCCCTATGTGCCCCACACATTGGAAACACAATGCAAAGCCTACAGCATTGTTGTTGTGAATGGTGTTCGCCACTTTGTTTGTGTTCCTATTTACGGAGCCAGGGCTGTGTAGAAGCACCTTATACTTTTTTCAGGATGCACAGAGAACAGTAAGCTAGTGAAATGTGAGGAGATATTTGGTGCATTTGACAAAAGATGCATTAGCATACAATCGCAGACTATACCTTTATGTCCTGAAAGGCTCAAACTTTCCCAAATATTCAAAATAAGATTAACTGGTAGATTAGGGACAGAAAGTATTGGAAGCAGTCTCACACAACAATAGTTGTAAAGGTGCCAGGGAATCTAAGTTTACAATAGAAAAGAAATGTTGCTTTATTATTTGTTTAACTTTACTTCAAAACAACAGTGCCATTGCTGTATTGAAATATATTTTAACATAATGATAATACTCATGCCTTTGCATGGAATGGAAATTTTAGTCACATAGCTTGATAAATTAGTGTCTTAGTGTGAATGATTTTATTTTAACCAAGCAAGTGAAGCAATCATGCACTCAGACAGGATTAATAAACATATCTGCAACCGATTTACTAGTAAGGAGAGGATTACAGACCCAATCTTATGGCTCTCAGTTGGGCGCAATGTCAGTCAGAGTTTATCAGAGAAATTAATTTCCAAACATATTTGACATTAACATTCTTATTTGAAATAATGTCATAGGGCAAAGATGAGAACTTGTTCACAAGTCTAGCCTAGGTTGAACACTCCCATAGGCCTATTTTCAAATGACCTACCCTTCATGTCCTTTGAACAAATGCATACTGTCTCTAACTACTGCAATCTGATGTAAGCTTATTCTTCATTACAATTCTAGAACAACATACAGTATATCCTGCAATATTGGAGTGTACTAAACAAACTGACACCACAAAGGAATGTAAAGTTTGAGCTGGTGGACAAAAGACCAACAGAATCAAACATATTTCATTCTGTTTACAAATTGACAGTGGATGCCAGTGCATTTCACCAGGAATTACTAGTAATTACTATAAGCACCATTCTTGATTAATTCAGAATCCAGTGGACTACCCATGCCACATGTCAGTATGTCTATGAACTATACTCTGAGGCCTACAAAATGCTTGTAATAAGATTCGTTTTTTCCACCTTTATATGTTATAGCTATATGATTAATAAAGAAATACTCCAGCTCACATTCCCGAAAGACAAACTTTTCTAATTGACTTCCTGCTTAGCACTGCCAAGCTATCATGTCATACAAAGAAAATCGATGTAGCTTGATGCATAATGCTGCAAAGAGGAAATTGCATCTCTCCCTTGAGATAAGAGGTACAGGCTTCTTGAGTTCCTCTCAGAATGGAAGGCCATTTTGTAATTATACACCTCTTTGCTTGTTCATATATAAATCCTATATGATCCAAATCATTACTAAATTTTGGATTTATATGCTCTTTGAAGTAATAAACGGTCTGATGGTCATGCCACCTCAAATAACAACTTGCATTTGAAACAAAATTCTGTTTCAAACAAAATAGTTGATAAAGCTGCTCAATTTGTAACTATAGAAGAAAGTTTTAAATTGCATTTTATAAAATAGCATAAATATAAATATATAAAAAAACTCAATGGACCAGCATCAATCCAAGTATACCAAGGATCCCTATTGATTGTTAATGGAAACGCTGGCACGCGCAGCGCAGTTATCCGCAACGATAGACTACAATGCAAAAACAGCAATCTGAGCATATTGTATGGCACTGTATACTGTAGGCTTAATTCCTAAAGCAACGTACAGTATGGAGTTAAGGTTGTAATTTCTAATGCGTGACCTATACTGTAAACCACAAGCAAAGATAATGCACTTACATTATTTGGTTATCATTCCAATTAGTGATGCTTAAGTCAGTTTTTAATTGAAATATAGTCCAACATAAAACCAATCGGATAATCTTACTTTGCCTTCAGCGATCTCCTCTCTAAGAACAATGTCCACATGGGCACTTTCCTCATCGGTCGTTGCATTGACGTCCCTTTCCGCAGATTGCGTGTCTCCCATTATTAGAAGGCTACGGAAAGTCTCTGTATGCAACTAGCCTATTGTGTAAAATACCCGAAATTCGCGCGAGCAGTGGGCAGCCAGAGTGGCTGAAATGCAGCTCAAATGGTGCAGGTTGGCTCTTGAAAACTATTTTACATCTCCCTGCAGTCACATGAAAGTCTGACCGGCTCCGGCACGCCTTCACTGCATCAAAACTGCGGAAGGCTAATAACATTCCCTGTCCTCCAGATCACTGTCGTTATCCCAGCACGATGTTGGGCCATACACGCAATGTTCAGTGTTAGCTTCAGAGAACAATTTTTCGGAATAGTCTGGCGAAATACAAGGTGTAAACAACGGGGGAAATCCTGACTCTTGGCTGAGATGGTGTGGGTCTCACATGATATCCACCAGCAAATTGTGAAAACAAATAATTATGTTGTGGTTAGAACTGATTTGTTAAAGCTTAAAGTTATACATGTAACTATTTGCTACAATGGTGAAATCAGTGTTGTTTCATTTTCAGATGACAGTTTAAAGCTTACAAGAGAATACTTAAAAGTAATTATTTTGTAAAAAATATGTAGCAATTGCTTACATGTAGGCCAACATCTGTTAACATTTGAGATTTAAAAGTTCTAAATTATAAAATGTAAGATCTATTTTTATGTAGGCTTATTTTTATTTACATGGTTAACACCATTATTGATGATGATAATGATGATGATGAAGACAATCATCAACAATACTAATTATTGTTGTTGAAATTCCTATTATTTTATATTGTATTATTTATTTATGTATACTGCCCTTGGAGTCATACTGATTCTATGTTCTTTATGGTCTTCCAAGATTAAGATGGAAGGGTTGTTTGGGAGGTGGGGAGGGGTGTTTGTTAAAAGACAAATAGACAGGACATATTGCAAAAATTGTACATTGTATATGACGCATCTGTCCTTCAATTAAAAACAAAAATGGGGGAAAAGCTGGAACACAATGTGTTGCATTGAGACATATCAGAGTCTCAATATGAATAATATTAGCTAGCTAAATAGCTAGCTAGCTAATCTAGTTAGCATTTCTGCCATGACTCAGAAATTTACTGTTTATTGGCGATGGATCTTAGCCTATATGGGTACCAGAGCCTGGACCATTAATCCCATTGGAATCACTCCTAAAACAACTTTGTGTTCATTACTTCCTTTGTTTAAAATTATGTCTACTGTGTGTTCTACTGTAAATCAGATGTCACAGATGCTCATGAGGATCTTGTGGCAGCTCAGCAGCATCTCAAACAAATGCCAGTGGGCCACATACACAAGAGAGGCTTGGTTACAACATACTGTAAACAGAGGGGGTGTGATTTAATTATATGCTCAGGATGCTACATATATATTAATGTTTAAAATATTGTTATGAACATCTTTAAAGGTAATAATAATACAAATATCTTTTATCATTGCATTCCTTAAAAATTATGATACAATATTTATAGCATATAAAACGTATGTATAGCATATGTACTTATTGGCTAAATCAATAGAACTAATAATAATTGTAACGCTTCCCTGGTCTCGCCGGTGTAGGACGGCCGGAGAGACTGCCCACATCCCCAGCGCCTCACGCCCTCACGTGCGATCAGGCAGATTGCCGTCAGCCGTGTGGGCGTGAGGGCATAAAGACCGGTGACTCCGGGGAGGGGGTGTGGGTTATTGTACATGTCACGTTGTTTCATGTCATTGTATCGCTGATGGTTATGTTTTATGGTTATGCTACGTGTGTACGCCTTTTTGTTGAAGTTTGGTTTTCGCTCGTACCTGTGTTTCATTTAGTTACATTTCAGTAAACACCGAGCGTGTGGCTCGCCATACCTGCACCTGCGGCTTTTCCTTTTTTCGTTCGTTTGCACTCGCCTCACAACTCCAGCGTTACAATAATAATGTAGACAACAGTTGAAAACATTAAATAAAACAACAAAATAAGATTTGAGAGTGCAGTAAAAAAATCACTTGAAAATGGAAATCAACTGACTGGCCAAATATTACTCAGGAACAACCTTTATCATTTGGCGATTAAACGGGCTTGTGCAAGCATATCACGAATAGACTACAAACAACCACACATTGAGTGGTCTGAAGCAGTTATCATGTCTTTGTAGTTTCTTTGATAATTTAATGTTTATAACTGGTCATGGAAAAAGAGCATGAACTTTAGACTCATTCTTCAGGGTCTTCATTTAGCACATATGTTTTGTGGCATGAACTCTTACATTGGCATGATGGATCAACCTGGGATTTTTATTTTATTTGGTTATTGGGTAAAGGGGTTACAATGTTATTGTCTATCAAGAACATAATGGTTGAAAATCCAAACCCATTTATTTGAATTTTATTTGAATTATTTAAAATATATATTCCACATATTCCATATTAAAATTAATATCTTGCTTTTGAATTTGGATATTTTTCGATGTAGAAACGCTAAAGATGCCTGCCAAATAGTTTTTAATAGTTTTAAAGGTCTGAGTGCCTGAATTTATATGGCAACTAACCAAGGAAATAATCTGTGAGAGGAAATATGAGCCAGTTAAAAATGAAATGCTAATCCTTTAATGAATGATGGCACTACAGTAAATTGGAGATATGTTTCTTTAGAAGAACGACAGCAAACCAAAACATAAACTTAAAACACAACAACTGAATACAGATACTTCTCTAAACACATGATAATTAGATCAATTGCTCAATGACATAGTTTCTGTGCTGAAGTAATAGATTGAATTAACTATGTTTGAGTAACTGAAAACAGCTGATGTTTTCTCCAATAATTACATCATTGGCTTCTATTACCCACCATGCATTAATTCATTGGAAGCTTTTAAAACACAACTGCATGTCCCCATATTTTACAGATACAGTATATGGACATGAGCTGGATGCTGGCCTCACATTAGAGATGCTAAGCCATGAAATATTGTGAATTCATGCACTCCTTTTTGTAGTAAGAAGCTTGTTATCACTCCACTGCTGGACAAACCGGAATACCGAATCTGATGCAATGCAATAGAAAGTTTCCTTTTAACACCAGTAATACAAACATTGTATTTAATGTGGATTATGTTTGCCAAAAGAGCATGTTAGGAGTGAGAAAGGTATACATATGTAAACAGAAAATCTATTTAATTAGCTATATCTCATTAAAAAGCAAAGGCAGCTTCGTTCTTTCAAAATTCAAATTGTATTTGAATCCTGGAATGACCCATATGCATGCTCTCTAGTCGGTTACAGTAGCATAATTGGTAGTACATAGTACATCGTACAATACATATAAAACAAATGGTGCCCAGATGTAGGCCTACAAGTAATGTATCTGATAAAAGAAACAAATCCAAAACTACTCATTACAGTATGTAATGATCAGTACTGTATATGACCGGATATAACAACAACTTATCATCAATGACACCCTGGCAACCAACATGGTGGCGTTGCTGAGATGTTGACAACACACAGCAGGCTTTGCTGAGTTTGTTGTTGAGTTGAGGCTTCTTAGATTTGAACAACTGCTCATGCAGTAGTACCTAACTAGATCTCAACAAATAACAAAGCCTAACTAAATACATTTCACGTGATTGTGGGTGTTAAATTGACTTGGACACTCATGATTATTTACTCTGTTTTTCGGTACTCAAATAACGGACACATTTCAGAATACAGATAGCCTGCCTTGTCATAGTATTATGGAGCCCCCTATGGATCTAAGAAGGAACTGTTCACAAGCCTCACAAAATACTTAATATTTGGTTTTGGTAAAATAATAACTACATACATTAAACCAATGTAAGATTATATCTGACATCTGTTTAATGTAACTCTACTGCATTGATATGCTTTGACATTATGTATACATTATAGGACTATGTATGTATATATGGCTGATGAGCATCACAATTACACCAAAAGGTATCTTGCTGTGTCATTATTCTTCAGTTTAGGCTAGAATAAATAAAATACTTAATGTTGATGGGTATTCAAATTCAAAGTCTTATGAGGCTACAAAACACAAGCCACTATGTAGTGTGGTAAAGTAGTTTATATGTAGTTACATCCTTGTGAGTCTTTGTCAGACATACACTTTTTATAGCTTTTCATTTACTCATCTGAGGAATGTGTTTAATTAGAACACAACTCTGCAAAGAAAATCCCCTATGACTATCCTAGCACATGACTTAACCAACCTAATATAGGCCAATGGAAATTACTAATCATACTGTATGTATATATATATATCACTACTGGCTATGGAAAATCACAGCATAGTGCAATGACTTTCTGTCTTTAGTAGATCGCCATGCTTGCTACAATACTGTGGTTCAGACACCAAGATCAGTAAATCATGTTTTTTGCTATTGTCAGGTGGGTTCAGTAAACAATTATTAATAGTGTTAACCCTCAACCTACATTAAAACAACATATCAATAAGTACAAAATCTTAATATTAATTAATATCATATTAATTCATGCTTGAAGCCTCCTAATAGATATGTTTACTGTTCATGATTTCGTAGTGTTCTGGTTAACTGTGTCATCTTTCTACATGACTTTAAACGCGCTTAGAGACCTGTTATAAAAACATTGTTGTTTTGTTTGAAACGCTAATGCATGCCTGCCACATCAGATTGCTCTCTTCTCCTATTTTGGGTAACTTATAATGCAATAAGTGGGTGTACCTTTAAAAACAGAACTTATGTAACCTGCATCTTATCCAAGATAACACCCATGACTTGTTTCCTGTGTGCTGTAGGTCAGTTATGTAACATATTGATAAACATTACTAAGATGTATAATTAGGAACTGTGGCATAAAGTATCTTCCACTTGGTTAATCAACACATCAACATGTAAATAGAATGTATTCCTTTTCTGTAAGGTAATGTAGAATTTCCTTCTTCTTCCTCATGCCAGTTATGTGTAATGTTAATGATTTCTATTAGTTTGTCGTTGTCCATTCTGTAGATGTACATACTAATTTAAAACCAAATTACATGCACACCCTTTCCACAGTTTAAAGGTTATTTACTGAAACCTGTTGCATGAGTTCTGGAGAGAGACCATAATCATCAGCTGCATTCTTTCAACATTTACTTGATCCTAAAACGTGTTTGTCCACAAACATTGTTCACAGAATGCTCACTTCAAAGGAACAACAACAAAAAAAGGAAAAAAAAGAGTAAAATCAAGAATAGAGACTTGTTTCACACACCCAAGTGTATAAATCAACCTCTCCAATGCTTTGTTTATTTATTTCCTAATCCATTTGAAGGACCAAGGCAGATAAAATGTTAATGTTAATGTTCCTCTTGTTTTTCTTTTATCAATTTCATGATAAAAGACAAATCATAACAATAATGATACTGCTAAATAATAACTCTCCTTCTCCTGAACATTATTCTCACCGTCCAAATGTCTCTCTTTTCTTCCCCCTTCAGCCGTGATATCTGTTTATAATCTGTTTGTCGACTACACTTTTCACACTGTTGTCTCTCTTCATTCAGTGAGACTGACAGGGCGATCTAGACATGTTTTTAAAGGGTCTGAAGGAAGCTGGTCCCTCTGACCCAGACAGGTTCAGCACTGGACCATGACCAGAACATGGACATGTCCTTCAGTTAGCCGCACACATCATGGGGCTCCAGACCATCCAACGTGACAACAGCGGCCTCGGTTATTGTAAACTTCCAGGTGAAGGGCTGGTATTAAACGCAGGCAGAAGCTGTGCTTCGGTGACTTATCGGGATGTACACTCAGGGGGAATCAGGGGGAAAGGACCAACGGCGGCTGGGTAGTGAAACTGTTTGGCCTTTCCCCGCCGAGTGCGTACCAGGGTCTCTGTACGCTAGGGGAGCAGACTCCCACAGCGCCCCACTCCTGCTGTTAGCAGTACTGCACATCCATCTCCGGAGGAGAGGACGTGATGGAGTGTGCAGTGAGTGTGACCACGTGAAACCTCACACACATGGAGAGCTGAGAGCTCCACAAAGCAAGTCCAGGGGGTACAGGAAGAAAAAAACACACTGCAGGATGCCATTATTCAGATACACTCATTATGACAAAAACATCAAGTAGATTCTTTTGGACACAAAATTGAATCTTCTTGTGGTTTTATGTTTGTTGTGTTGTGTAGGCTATATAGTCTCCTAGAACCTTATACTACTAATTGTGACAAAATCCATGTATTTTACATGTAGGCATAAGACACTCCCAATAAAAAATGTATTTGCCAAGTAAAAAACTAATATAATACAAACATATTAAACTGTTTCTTTTCTTTGTGTTTTTGCTGTAGAGAGATCAGATCAAACCACAGATGTTCATGTGGACACTACTTTTAATCATCAAACATAAAAAATAAGATGACACCTAGTCCTAACCAAAAACAAGTGACAGTAGGCTTTGCCTAATACGCCCAAGCGTTCTCAGAATATCACTGTGAACGGTAGTAGGCCTGTGTGAACACGAAAGAGTGATTTCCGCATTTAGATGCAACTAAGTGACTTGAACGGAGCTTCTATGGGAACTCCCATGAACGGTGGGTGGGTGGTTGATTCCTGTACATCATGAAATGTGGTCTTTCACGGAGAGAAATGGGGAAATGTTGCTTTTAGAAGTTATCTCTTCTGCTTTCGTTGGTTTAATATTGAGGGCAATTGGAGCCTAGACATTCAGGTATGTTTAATATGCTATAGCATGTATGTTTTAATGTAAAAATTGCCTACGTTTACATTACATTTGTTTGAAACCATGTTTCAAAACGTTCGATCAGTAAAACGATGCGTCAACATGCACTACTCTAATTATGGTATGCTGCGTCGTTAAGACGATTAATTTGTCAACTTCTAATTTCTTTAAGAAAAATTGTGGAGCCTCACAGACAGCAAGGAAGTACATTTTGATTTTAAAAATATAAAACAAAGTTCTTACTGGATACATTTGTTTTTAAATAAGGCAACATGTTATATCTTATATAGGTTACTCTCTACCTTATGATGAATCGACATTGTTGAGACAAACTGAATAATCTTAAGCAACAGTCTCTGTGTAGAAATCTTGTAATGTTTTCTTCATGGTCTGCATAAGGCACAAGCAAAAAAATGCCCTTCCTTGGAGGTCTTTATTACATAATATCAAAATCAAGAAATGGAAATATGACCAGACAGTATCTCCACTTAGTAATCCACATATGATAATGTAGGCTGTGACTGATATTATGCATTACTTACATGTTACATTAACAGAGCCACATATCCACCTGTTCCAGGTGTGACTGACAACGCCAAGACCAGGTTTCTCTAACTTCCATTGCAGGTGAGATGAGAGACAGACTGATTGAACTGCAGGGATTGCCTCCTGGCCCCGCAGACCCTGAGAGCAAGCATGGAGAGCACCAGGGCAGCGAGGATGACCAAACAGACCTCGGCCAGCCCGAGGTCGTCTTCCAAGGGGAGGACGTCGTGAGCCGCGCCTTCAAGGAGGCCCAGTCCATGAGGAAGGAGATCGTCCTCCTGAAGCTGGACGTCAAGCGCCTGGGCAAGCAGAACACGAGGTTCCTCACGTCCGTCCGCCGCTTCAGCAGCATCAAGCGAGACACTAACGCCATCGGGCGAGACATCAAGGCCAGGGGAGAGGCCATATATGGCCGCCTGGAGAGGCTGGGGAAGCAGAGCAAGGACCTGGAAGAAGAGCACGGCTCTAGCGCCGCTCAGGTGCGCATGGTGCGCTCACAGTACGTCTCCCTGACTGGAGCCTTCCACGACGCCATGTCGGAGTACAACAAGGCCGAGATGGCCCAGAGGGACAACTGCAAGAGCCGCATTCAGCGGCAGGCGGAGATCATGGGGAGGGATCTGAGCTGCGAGCAGATCGAGGAGATGATTGAGACGGGCAAGTGGAACGTGTTCTCGGAGGACCTCCTGGCCAACGAGAGGACTGCGCGCTCGGCGCTGGTAGAGATCGAGAATCGCCACAAGGAGCTCCTGGAGCTGGAGAGCCGCATCAAGGACATCAGGGAGCTCTTCTTCCAGATGGCGCTGTTGGTGGAGGAACAAGGCTGCAAGATGGACAACATAGAGGCCAACGTGAGCGCCACACAAGACCACGTGGCCAGGAGTGTTGTTCACATAAAGCAAGCGGTGAAATACAAGAAGAAGAATCCCTGCGTACGCCTCTTTTGCTGCTGTTTCCCATGCTGCAAGTGACTCCAGGGAAACAATGTTATCGCCATCATATCTCAAGCGCATCTCAATGAAGATGTGGCCAATCCAAATAGTCTCTGTAAACCTACTGAGTTGTTGTATATTATTGTTATGTAGCATTCGATGTGGTCTCTGTTCTCTGTACTTAGTTGAGCACAGTGGAAAAGCATACCAGCTTCTTCATCAGCAAACAGGTCCCACAGTGTCTCCATTCTAAACCACAACTCTATGCAAATGTATACAGTGTGATATGAATGTGCGTTTACTTCCTCGCTGTAGACGCCAGAGATTCTGCAGTAATAACACTGTCCAAGCGAGTGCTGTCTACATATCTTATATCTCTATTCAAATATAAAATATATACGTTTATTATCTAAGCGATTAAAAGTATACATTTCTGATTTGGGTTTCGTGCATTCTGGACCATTGCTTAACTACTGCTTTTGTAATTCAGAGAACCTAATCCGCTTTCAGTTGTCAGATGTGGAAACACGATAGCTTTGGGGGGAATTGTGCAACAAGCCACGGTGTTACTTTTTTTTTTTTAAGACATTATTTTGCTCTAGGCATCATTAGCATTAGGATATGGGCTGGGGTCTTTCCATATGATAGAAGAGCACTCAAATGAATATAATGAATGAAATAAGTCTATCATGATATAAAGACGAATAAGAGTGTGCAACACTTGGGTAGAACTGAATATCTTATTGTGGAACAGAGCAGACAATGTGCAATAATAATAGACCTACCTATAACAGCTATACGCCTACATTCTTAAGCCTCAATTATTTACACATTAGCCTACCTATTGTGGACTTTGTACAATACTCACTATTGTCGAGTGGTTAAGGCATTTAAGATCCAAAGGATCTTTGTGCATCTTAGTACATAAATATTTATAGTTGTTTCAAGACACGGATATTAAGAAAAAAAGATGTTCCTTTAAACAAGGAACTTCTCATCTTACTCCGCTGGCACCATCTAGTTGAGAAAAAGAGGTTAAGCCTAGGCTTACTTTGTGGTAATTACTAATAATATTGTGGCATTACATAATGCATTGTCAGTAAGAAAAACAGATTAAAGATCAATTACTTTTTATTAAATAAACAGTCCACACAGTAAACAAATAGATTGTTAAATAACACCAGCCGGCTCACTTCTGATCGAGTGGTAAACCTTTAATGACGACACACTCCAGTAGACTGTAAACACATTATAGCCAGTCTATAAAACCTTATAAAGTCTTAATAGCAAAATAAGCTAAATTTGTACCCAATACCCTCATATATTGCATTGTATGTGTCTGCCCAGGTCTTAACATTCACACAGATCTATCAAAGAGGTAGAACTGTGTATACGAAACCGTAGAACTGTGTATACGAAACCCCTGGTTTTACTTCGACTTAGTGAACATGGGCATGGAGTGTACACCAGTAGTTGATAGAATGTGACCATTAAAAGTAAATTGTATGCATTAGTGATTACAAAAATGTATTGACACTGTAAAATAAAATAAATTGCAACAGGTATTGTTTTATAAAGACATCCCACTCACATGCAAATCACAACTGACAAACACCCTGCCCACCACACACACACACATTTACAGTACATACCATTATATGTGCAAAAATCAACCAAAATACTTTTTTCCCCCAATCCGTGAGTACCAAAAAACAAAGAAAAAAAAATACAACTTAAACAATGATGGGTTCTATAGACTAAAATACCTCGAGATACCTATGGATAAACACTTTTTTTTCCTTTAACAGTTTTTCAGTGCAGATTTGACTTCTAGTAAATTCATGTAATTCTTCACACAAGGTTACAAACAAATTTGTTTTTGTTAGATCTGACTTTTCCATAAACCCTATGAATATTAATGGACATCAACTCTGACTTTGTGATATAATGTTCACAACACATTTACAAAACATTTCAACTGGCATCCTATTTTAATTATAGACTTAGGAAATATAGAAATCGCTATCTCAGCACTGCAATCCACACGATTAGGCATAATACTGAGTGGTACATTAGTCGGCCCCACCTGGACCCCATGGTAATCAAGTAGCTGTAAATTCATTGTGCAATTCCCAGCAAGTGTGCAGGCTACACAATACTCACTACAACTGAAGGCCAGCATTTATGACGGAACTTTATGCGAACAACCTGAGACACCAATATTTGATCAAAGCAGATACACAGTGCCAACAGAAAAGGTTATAAATGCAACCATGATAAATAACCAATATGTTTATTACCAGAACAAGTGTCTGTGTGCCCATATTAAAATGTTCAAACCTGGCCGGCAGGGTTTTGTGAGGTCTGACTTTTCAAGAGGGAGACTCACTGTACTGCTAACAGTGGCCGTTTGTTCTCAAAATCTTTACACTTACACGGGAGGAAAAAAACAACTAAAAAACTGCCAAAGTAGCTGGTAGAGATGACAAACTTGCTTGTCGGAAATAAAAATATATTAGCTCTGGGCTTGTGTGTTAACCCTTTCTCCTGTCCAACTGCATATTTGCCAGAAGTGAGATAATAATATAGAAAAATGTCCATTTTAAAACCTATCCATCCACGTTTCTGTGCCACAGGCTGAGTAATAAATCTCCTTAACTTCAAACAGTCAACAGAATGTTGACATACCTTTAAAAGGTAAGAGAGATACAGGGAACATCACCCAGCCGTATAAAATATCAAGTTTTGTGCACAACTGATATTTGGTCAGCATCTTAAAAATAATTATCATTTTGTGCTTAACAAACATGGTCATTTTAGGTATCGGGGTAAGATATAAAACCGTGCAAGATATGATACAAGCAACTGTTCCAGCACAAAGTGGTAAAAAAAAAGAAATTCTGAGATATTCAGAACTATCTCATGACTACAAATCAAGTGTTTACTGTTAAGTTTAAGGCTCTATTTTAATTCCCAACAAAGTCCAGTACTACATTTTCAATACAAAAATAAAAACTTCTACATCAAAATATTAGATTATTTACACATTAATGGAGCATAAAAAAAGTAGATCTTTAGTACATAAATTCACAGGTATGTGAATCTTTCGCATTTGAGCTATCTGGATGCAGGAAAAGGAACACAAAGGCTGTATTTGTCACCAGTATGTGAAACATTGTCACCCCACCACTGGCATTGATGACATCAATTAGGACTGACTTTACGTTTTCACCCTGATCTAGACTGAAACAGCTCATGTTGGAGGCTGAAAATGTCTGTAAACGCTGGAGTAAAATTCACCTGTATTTAAGGGACATTTTAAGAGAGCTCATGCTACTGGCTTCAGCACTGAACGTAAACACTTGCCCTCTTTCGTAAGCTCTCTGGTAAAACACATGCACGGCAGAGGGATGGCTTCCTCTCGGCGGGAAATCGTGTTGAACTTGCACTTCTTCAGGTGGTCCGCCATGCTGGCAATGTTGGCAAACTTCCACTCATTCACGGTACCAAAGGCTGTGCTGAATCGCCACACCTAATTGAATAAATAAACATTAAAAATTAATAATGCACCACCAATAAAAGTACCAATTGTTTGTCCAGTTACATACAGTTAGTGCAAAAGGTAATGTGAATTAATCTAGAATGGCCTTCTAGTGATTAATACACTTTCTAGTCTTGCTATTCTGGTTAATTACACACACACACACACACACACACCCCTTCCTGTATTGCTCGTTACACAATGACAAGTTGAAATAAAAAGAATGACAAAACAAATGTAAAGAAATAATGTATAAGGGCTTACTTTATCTGTAATTTGCCAGGAGAAAGACCCATTAGAAAGGCGTTTCTTGCTCCAAAGCATGACTACCATGCCCCGCATCTGCAGTAGGCTAGCACATACGTCTCTCATGGTGCGAGACACCCTAGACAGCTGGCACAGGCTAAACCCATCCAGGAAGCTTGCTACATGCTGGAGCAACTCAAAGGGAAGACTGGTGAGATGGTCACACTGGGAGCCAAAGCGGCAGGTGTTTCTTGGAAGACTGCCACCATACTTGAAGGGGAGACCAAGCTGTACTCCAAACGACCCTAGGTGTCTATCGTGGATTATTCTGGAACCCTGTACAGATGGGCAGAATCGTCTTTGGGAGTAGGTGCAGCCATAGTACGCTAGGGGGCAGCGGTGTTCCATCCAGCCATTGAGACCAGCATGGATGTCCCCATGAACATTTTTGAAATGAGATGAGAACTCATCCCTCCGGAAGAGCTGGCCACACACAAAGGTGAACATGGTGCGCTGTTTGGTTTGATAGCGGGCCACACATTCAAGCACCAAGTCCAGCCTGAGTGTGTGGAAGGGGCTCGGGTTTGACAGCTGTGGGTTGGCGTGATCGCAGGCCGACGCGGAAGCGATATCACCAACCATGGTGTCGGTGGCCAGAATAGCTGATGGAAATGAGAAGGTCTGAGTGCCAAAGTCAATGTGATAGCCATCCACAAACCTGCTGTCTGAGATGCCCCTGCCTCCTGGAGAGTCCCCGAGACAAAAGAGAAGGGCTGCTGTGATGAGATCAATGCCATGGAGGCCCATAGGGTCATCTGGCACCTCCAAGTCAGACGTGTCTACCGACTTGTCCTCCATCTTCGCCCGAAACAAGTAAGGATCCGACAGCAGAGCCCGCCGCCCATTAAATGTAAACACACTCATTCCTCTGAGCACCTCCACATTCTGTAGCTTACGTTCCAGGCATCGATAGCCCAGTTCAATGGGTAGGTGTTGCAATAAATTATTTCGTACACGATCAGGCAACAGGAGAGGTATTGGGGGCGACAGTGGTGATAGGTGAGGCCCCGGCGGCTCAAACGCCAACACAGGCAGGGAATGGTAAGACATCTCAGGCCTGATGAAGGAGGAATCGATTGCACCGCTGATAACATCACTATTCTCTGGTTCGACAAACAGCTCCACAAATTCATTTTCCTGCACCCAGCAAATGGCGTCATGTTCCACCTCAGTCCCAACTGAACAATCCACTCCACCGACCGCTCCAAGCTCACAGTCTGAATCGGAGTCACTCTCTCTCATGTCCACGTTCTTCAAATCCCCCAAAGCGACATAATCGTTGTGATTATCGCCATTGTCTCCATTGTGAAGGCCTTCGTTCTTCTCAGTTTTCTCTCCATTTAAACTACCGATTATTACATTAACGTCCTTGGAACTGGAGAGGATGTCCAAAGCAACTGCTAGGCTTCGGCTAGTCTCCATAGAGGCCTTATACAGCTCATTGTAGGGCTCTTCTTCCATGTCTACTGTCCCGTTACGCAACACTATCTCTGCTACACTTGACTCTGCGGCCATCTTGTCACTTTCATCGCCTTGCTTTTCTCCGTTCTTCGACACCATCGTGGTGACCTTCAGGGACTCCAGCAGCATCCTCTGGTCCTGCAAAGCCAACGCCATGTCCAGCTGCTCCACCTCATCAAAGTCTTTACTCAGGTTTTCATAGGACTTGCGGTCGGCATAGCTCACAGGCCAGCGGTTCCACTCCATGGTGCAGCACACCACACTGGCTGGGCATGTCTCAAGGTGGTCGGCCATCTTGATCCTGGCCACGGTGAACGGGCACCCGAACCCCTGGTTGAGGCAAGGCACCCTTTCGTATGGACACAGCAAGCGATGTTCCTCCAGCTTACACACGTGGAAAACTGCCCCGCAGACCAAAGGGCAGCCAATGAGGTCACAGGAAACGCCCATCTCTGGCCTCGTCATGCATCTTCTATTGATGCACTTCAGGCAATGGATGTGCAAGCTCTCCATTTTTACAATATCACCCCAAAGCGAGGAAGCAATCAGGAAGGAATCAGAGCAGGAAAGGGAGATGTTTTCAACCCTGGAAAGAAAGAGAACAAAAGGTTTCACAATTTATGGTTTCTGTAGTCTACTAGTAGACTGTCACAACAATATCTGAGTTATAAACAGTCTTACCACATGCATAGTAGTTTGTAACTTCTAGGCCAGGTTTCTAGGTATGTTGATTCAGAGGATGTTAAACTCTTGAAGTGCTAAATGACATTTCACAACACCACATCTTAGGTTACATGTCACATTGGTTCTTTATGCAGTTGACCCCCCACCTTTGGCTCTGTAGCTGAATTGGATTTGGAGACACAACTGACATGCAAGCTATTTAGGAGTATGAACACATGAAAAACTTTGTCAAAGACACAAAGCAGAATACAGAAACTCATTTGGGTCGCGTGTGGGTTTGAAAGGGATTAAAACATAATTATTAGTTTACTACAGACAGTCTAACAATATAAGCAACCACTAAGATCATACATGACTCACGACCATAACCAACCATAGAAGTAAACAGAAGGGGCACTGTAGTCAAGTATTTACTGCTACCAACAGCTAGAGAATATTACAAAACCAGCCTGGTAAACGGTACCGTTCCTACAATAGCAGTTTTTTTTAAAAACGGTGTAGATGCCAATCTTGTTAAAAAAAACGCAGGCTAACTTGTTATACACATGAGCTTATGTCACATGTAAACGCATTTGTAATACACAGCAGATGCACTGATGAAAATGTGACACACCGGCGGAACAAAAAACTTTGTCACACAAAAACACAACATGGCCAGCAAGCTAGCATTAGCTAGCAAATTCACTTGCTATCTGCGTTAGCTGGTAGCTTCCAGAAAAGGCTTACCTGAATAAAAAGCTTCAGTCCGGTCCAAACGTTCAACAAACTTTTACGTTTTCTTATTATTCCCCATGGCATATATGCTTAAACTGTAACAATAAGAAACTACACGCAGGAAGGTATGATTTCAATACTTTGTTTTTTAAGCAAGCTGCAAGCGTTGTTGTCGTGGGCTAACTTTATCTATGCTGTTGTGGCTTGGCTGTCGGCGTTTGTGTTGTCCAAGTGTGGGGCGCTACAGTACTACGTCATCACGCAGAAGACCAGCAACGTCTGCTTTGGGACTGTAGAGAGCACTGGGGAATACCCTAAACATATTGTAGCTTTGGCAGCAGGCAAGTTTGTAGGCTGATAGGTTGATTCAACATGTTCAAAATGACATACTGTACAGATATGATATAGCCTACTAAATACAGGACACCATATATTGAGACCTTTATTTATTTTTTACTTGTTACAAAACAGAAAAGTGTTTTATGCAGCGTTTTTGTAAACCAAAATTCCTCCACATTCTAAACATGTATTTACATCCGACCGATCGATACGATAATTATACATACAGTATTATGTGTGAATGTGTGACAGAGTTGTGTCTCTTGCATGTGTGTTTTGGTCTGTCCATTTGTGTGTGCTCAGTAAGACCACAGTCTCATGATGCCACTTCTGAGATGTGGTGAATATTGGAGAGGGTAAGCTGGGCTTCCCGCGTTGGGTACAAACGCCTGGACCGAAGCCATAGCCTTCCAAACACCCCAGTGACAAGAATCAACACAACCAGCAGTCCTGCAAGCACAAATGTCTCCACAGGCGGAACACCTCTGGCATCTGCTGAAGAAAGTTAGCATTTAAAGCATATGAACCACTGTCTAGTACTGCATATACGAGTGCAAAGAACCTGAATTCATTCAAATAACTTCCCAGATCAGCGCGCGTGAGAGAGAATGCGGAAGGTTACCATGCCTAAACTTACTGAGGCCTGGTCGGTCACTTTCAGTCAAAAGCCTTCGGATTGGTCCATAAGATACCGTATGGGAGAGTGGAAGGTCTCGCCGCATCCTCCCTAATCCATCTTCTGCAGAACAGTTCTGTTATTGTTTGGTAGACACATTCACAAGAGACAGAGAGTTAAGGGGTTACCAGCCAACTGTGATATTAAGTACTCTCTTGTAGTGCGTATGAGAATCACTGTCCTCGTGCCATCCATCCATCCATCTTCATCCGCTTATCCGGAGTCGGGTCGCGAGGGCAACAGCTTCAGCAAGGGATCCCAAACCTCCCTTTCCCGAGCCACATTGGAAAGCTCTGACTGGGGGATCCCGAGGCGTTCCCAGGCCAGTGTGGAG
>JAODUK010010212.1:1876-55716 GCA_027564635.1 Typhlichthys eigenmanni | reverse complement strand
GGTAACACAAAGTGCACTAATCCCCTTTTCTTAATCTGATCTCAGCCACCCAGTTGAGCAAGATGCAGAGAGTATGTCTCGTCTTAAACAGAACACGCCTCTGGGTTAAAGCTGTTCATTTGAATATGAATGAAAAACTGATTTTTATAAAAGCCGTATGCTGCAACCATGTCTAAAGCTGCTATTACTTCCTCACTGTTGGTTTGTGGTCAGTGTCGGACGAAACAACGGAAAACTAAATATCATTTTCACAGCACTTCAGTAGGCTGACTGAAGTAGTTGCATACTCTATAGGCATGAAGGTTTGTGTCTTCAATCTCCATAGCATTAGGCGTACATTATATAAAAGATGTGGCAATACTAATTCTATTCTATTATTACTCTTAATATGTAAAAGTTGAAGATAACCACAAGCTCTTTCCATTGAGCCCTCTAGTGATGTGTGACATCACACTCTGGTTTATCCTCATTTCCCAGTCAGTTATATTTTCCCATATATGCGGAATAAAGAAAAAGTCTGCCCTTGATCAAATTGTGTTGCGTAGTTTCTTCTTAGTTGCTACTAACACTCCATGCTTAACACCCACAACCCACACGGCTGTTGCATTAAATAACACAATAACAACACAAGCAAAGTTTGATTTGGGTGAAATAATAACTTGTGTGCAGACTTGAGGACACAGCTCGGTGTAAAATGGGGTTCGAACAGCTTTGAGTTTTTGAGTTTTTCCACTGCATCCAGCCTGTGACAGTCTTTGTTTACACATTTGTAAACTCTTAATATTAACAAGTTAAGGGAGCACCATTAATTTGAACACACAGTTTTGTGTTCAGTTAAATTGTTTTGCATGGCCTTTATCCCATAAGCAGCCATGAACCACCATAATAGGGCATGTTAGGAGCTGCTGCATGTCCGTTAGCTGATGGTTTACAGAGTTAGAGTGCATGTAAAGTAAATTCCAGCAACGTCACACTGGAGAAAGAAAGGAAAGTCCATTATTCCGGTTAACTCTCAAAGGGCAGAGGAGGAAAGTGACACCTCTCTCTCTCTCTCTCTCTCTCTCTCTCTCTCTCTCTCCCTCCCTCCCAGAGTGAAAAAAACACCCGAAAAAACACAAGTGGCACACGTGTTGAAGCCAGTAAGTGAGAAAGTGCTTAAACTCAGCTAGTGTAAGCTAATTGTAAGATAATACACTTTAAATTCACCTAATATCTCTACACATTTTGCTAGCTTACTGTATTTGGTACTTGTTCACAGCCCTGGCTCCGTAAATAGAAACACAAACAAATGGCGGTCACCGCTCACAGCAACAAAGCCGTAGTACTACGCTTTGCTTCACAGTGCGTTCCGATGTGTGGGGCGACGCCGGAGAGGGCGCGGAGCAATATTGTTTTGATTTGAGGCCGACTTTAACGTTCTCGAGAAGGACGGACCCTGCCTTTAAAGGCCGTGTTGCAACCAATCGTGAGAGATCACATGACCAAATTTCCAATAGGATATCTTCAAATTCAGCTCCAGCATTGAACTAATGGAGATAATTTTACAGCAACAAATGTAAAAAGTGGCAGTTGCAAGCCATAGGCGGGGCGAATATAGACTATATGTCAACTTTATGCTAATACTGAGTTGTTACCACTGGGAATGAAGGCATGGCAAACGTTACTAAAACAAATGATTCAATAAGTAACAACAAGTCAGAAACGCCCATGAGCGATAAGCTACAAAGACGTATCGCTGTCATTTGTGTGGACACACGGTAACGACGTGAAAACATGAGTTCAGAAACCAACTAGTGATGTCATGCGACGCGCACGACATCCGTCTTTTATGCAGTTGACGGTATAAAACAGACAATATTCAGACAATTACTCACCCGAGCACATTTCTCCTCTGAAGCGCGGACAGGTGAAGTCGTCGCATTCACAGTACTTGCCCCACACCTGGCCGAAGTCGTTCCGGAGGCAGGCGCACTCCCCACACAGACAGTTCCCCCGGCCGTTGCACACCAGCGTGTCCCCCTTGGGGATGCAGTGGGTCTCGTCGGACGGGCTGTAATCGCCGTCCGCGCACTCGCAGCGTGGCCCCAGTCGCCCCGGGTGACACTGGCAGATGCCGCACTCGTGGGTTCCGTTGCCTTGGTTGCAGACGGGGCTGTTGGGTTCGGCGTTGGCCTCGCAGGCGCACTCGCAGGCAAAGTCCACGGTGATGTTCAGGGAGTCCTTGAAGCCTTGCGGCTTGATGATGAAGGAACGGCTCTTGTCCTTGGGACAGCCAATCAGACGAGCCTCCACGTCGAACGACACCTGCCGGCGGAAAGTAGCACGTTATTGCTCTCATTTGGCTTCCTATTTCACTTGAATTTACTTCACGTTTTCACATTACCTTAGTTTTTCACACTACTGTATTTCACTTGATATGTTTCAGATGTTTATCAGCTACGCTAGTCCGCTTACCTAGTTACAGGTTAATGTTGCATTCCATTGAAGTCATAACTAGCCTAGGAAATATTCAAACCTGCTTTAATACCGCCATGTAAGTCAAAGTCCATGTTGGATTTTTGATCAGGTTTTCCTGGCTGTGTCTATGTCTGAGGTTAGCCTGTAGCTACTAGCTACTGTATAATATTTAGCTCAGAAGTGGAATCTACCGATGCAGAAGAACTACTAAGTGGACATCCAAATACCAATAGAATTCAAAAGGTTGCTACCGTGTCACCGATCTTGAGTCCAGTGCAGGACCTGAGTCCAGGGATGACCTCTCCATTCAGGCAGTTTGCGGTGAAAGACAGCGACAGTTCCTCTGGGACAGACAGCAGTTCCAACTCCACCTTGGACCGGATCTTCTGCTCAGGCACAAGTCAGTGATCCCAATAAAGTTATACAACAGCCCACCTGGTCATACCACCATCATTTTTTATTTAAATGCAAATAATACATGTTCAGTAATACAGTATCTTTTCATGCCCCAGTGAAACCAGCAACATTATATGCTGACTCATTGCCAGAAGGAGGCATTTAAAGAACTGGATATGGATGGATGTGCACCTTTCATTTCCCAAATGTGGTTTTGGACCATAGTGTCTGCCAGACATGTTTTAACATTATTCTCTTCTGTTCATAGACCTTGTGCCCATGTGAATACATTAGGCAAATATACATGCTTTCCTGAGCTGTCGGTGACACATAGGAAACCTACCTCAATGACAGGAAATGTGGTGCTAATCTGTTGTGCTAATTTACACAAAATCCAAAAGATATAGTAAATGTAGTTCATTCCATTTGTCCAGACAGTGAGGGCCAGCATTGATTAACACCATGTTCCACAAGTCCACTGCTGGCCCGACTCAAAGTCACAAAACAAACTAGTTATTCATAAACTGCGCAATATTTCAACCAACCAGCCCTAACCATTTCCTTCATACTTTATCATCAACTCGTTTTAACCATGTTGGATATCATGACAACAAACTTCCCTGATTATCATCTGGGATAAAACAGATGGTACACTCTTCTGCTCAGGCACATTGTTTGATGGTCACATAAAAATCTAGTTAACACCATTGAAAAAAAACATGGTGTTCAAGCTTTATTAGCAGTAGTAGTATTTCTACATTTGTTTATTCACATTTTCTTAAAATATGAATAAACAGTCCAAAAGAATGTCCAAATGACATAATGTATTTTAATATTACATTAACGGCATGTGGCTGACGCTTTTATCCAAAGCGACTTACATGTAGTACAATAGTTGGACAGGTCATACACCATCTGCTATTGGTAAGCAACCAATATTATAATAGAATAGTTGCAGCATCTTGTCATCATGTCTACTACCAATATTAGATGGCCTCTTACCGCATAAGCATTCAAAATGAGTTGTATCACATTCCCGGAATCGTCTGACAGTATTCCCACTGTGGTCCCTGAAATGAGCTGGCTATAGTTCTGAGAAGATACATAACAATTTTGTAGTTTGTCACAATGAAAACTCTAAATTATACACAGTGATCTTCCACCAGGCATTGAATGTATACCTTGTAAAGGGGCTCTTGAAAGCTTGTCACAGCAAAAATGAGGTTGATATTGTTTTCAGTCAACTTTTCATTCATTAGTCCCAAAGAAGGATAGTCCTGGAAAGGAACAGAAACATGGTTTCATTATTGACTCTTATTGAGGTAGGAGTTCATATTCTGTAATAGTTTTAGCAGGGACAGATCTGAAAAAGCCCGCTATTTACAATCGTTTACAAAGTCACTTTATCTCAAGGAAGGTACAATGAGTAACAGTTACAATAGGCATCTTGTTCAAGACACCAGGTATGTCTGTGATAGATCCCACCATCTGGGAGTCGACCAGAATAGAAAAAAAATGTCAACCAGTTTCAAAGGTAATTTTAGTCCTAGAGGTAGATTAAATCCCTGTTCTTGAAACTCCACCATTAGGTCTAAACAGTTTAGAACACCCAAAGTGTGTGATGCATTGATACACTGGGAAGTACAATATACACCAAGGCTGCAACATATTGCTTAAGGATGGAAAATGGATCCTGGACTGCATTTCTACAGCGGTTTACACTATTTGCCTCACATTTACCCATTCACACACACATATTCATACACCGAAGGCGATGTCAGCCATGCAAGGAGACACCTGACCACCGGAAGCAGTTAGGGTTAGGTGCCTTGCTCAAGGACACCTCGACACTTGGTGAGGAGTTAACGGGATTCAAACCAGCGAGTTCTTGATCATCCGAGAGGGACACCTAGGCAGAGACAGTGTTGTCTAGACACTATGTTCACTTCAACTTCCAATTAAAGCCCCAGACACACAAACCGTAGCTTGACTCACTTTGTAGCTAAAAGGTGGTCACTAGTGGACAATCCAGGCTCTGTGTATTTCCTACACGAAATGTTGCCGTCATCTGTCAGGTAACATTCAAAAGGCTCTCGTCGCTACTGTGCATCGCCGATACTAGGCTCCGCACATGGGAACACAAACACAGTGGTGCAGACCGCACCACACACGCAACACTATGGCGTGGTGTGGCGTGTTGGCGGAGCGGAGCTCGCATATCAACAGTCTTTCTTCAGCATCACTGACAACAAGTCCTTGTTCTCTGCCCCCGTCTTACCAGAACGGTAGTCATGTAATAGCTGTTGGTTCCATCCAGGTAACACTGGCCGTCATTGGGCCGTACCACCCCAGCTATACGTGCGTCCAGGGCGGTGTGTGTCTTGGCGTCGGTGGTGAACACCAGCAGATGAGATGCGTCCGGTCGCCAGCCAATTTTCTCCTACCGGTAGTTAACAGGGAGGCAGATGAAAGGAAAGTATGAATGAGATGTGTGGGAGCGTGTGCCCTTGGAATGGAGGTCCTCCTCTTTTAAGATGTTTTGAACCTGTTGAGGCAGGCTGACATCTTTCTGATTGTATTCATGTACTGCTGTACAGTTTTTTACCTTTAAGGTTTATTTAAATAGGAAGTCCCTTGAGATTAAAATATGCTTTTCAAGGGAGACCTGGCCAAGATAGGTTATTATATCACTTTGTGCTAAATGTTTGTAAAATGGAGCACATTGGAACAGATAGATGGAATCGGTAGATTGCAGCATAGCTCTGCCTAACCTGAGCAAAGAAATAATTATAGTCAAAGTAACACCAATCAACTATGTGGCCTCACGCAAATTCCCATGAGTTGTCAACATGCATGTGCTACTTAAATGTGCACTAGAGAGACTGGAGCAAACCGAGACACACTGTATATTACATTAATTGCCAGGTACTTATGACCAATCTGAGTCCACAACTTAAGGAGACATGGCCATCTTTGTTCACATACTGTATAAATGCGCTACAGTGCTCTCTCGTCTATCTAGCGTTCCCATCTCTCTGCGCGTACCTTGCACACAGCTGCTTGTAAGATGGCGTCGAAGCCGCCCTCTGGAGAGTCTCTGTTTCTGGACACCTGCTGTTTCTCCACCTCGTCCGTGAAGCGTGTCACCTTGTCCGTCAGTGACAACACATGCTTGTAGCCAAACTGAGCCATGCACGTGCTCTGTATGCTTCAGTCACAGGAACAGGAGGAGGGTTTGGAGGTATAAGGGTGCAAACATAGAACATATACATTACTATTACAAATACACTGTAACTACACAAGTACAACCCTGGTCACACAGTGTACATATACATTACTATTACAAATACACTGTAACTACACAAGTACAGCCCTGGTCACACAGTGTACATATACATTGCTATTACAATTACACTGTAACTACACAAGTAGGGGTTTTAGGCGCGGCCACTTCAAATGTGCTTTGATAAGGCCCCGATCACACCCAGAGCGGCTGCCTGGGCAAAGTGTGACAATGACTCGCATTGCAACTCTGAGCCTTGCGCAGAAAAGTTGATTACATGTGTAATTCAAGCAATCACACACCTGATCACAGGTTACATTCATGTACCTTTTCTGAAAGGGGAGATTATAAATTCCTATCTTTGTGTCGTCAACCAAGTCAAACTCTTCTAGTGGATATGAACATGTCTGCGTTAACACACCTAGTCCACCATTTTCTCATCTCTTTTATTTTGTCAATCGTTTTAGGTAAAAAAGCATAACTGTATTATATTTAATCTGAAATATGTTCCATAAACCACACAGAATTCTATTACTTTTTAAATAATTGAATTCCACCATACAAAACAGTGTAAAATGGAACTGCCCAATACTTAAAGACGATGTGAGGCGTCAATTTTTTGTATCTTGGGGGCTGTAGCTGTTCCAACATGTAGAATTGCTCTGCGTGTGTGTGCGTGTGTGTGCGTGTACGTGTGTGTGTGTGTGTGCGTGTGTGTGTTTGTGTGTGTGCGTGTGCGTACGTCAATTTCCAAACATTATAATGTTTGCTCCATTGAAATGCATTACAGTGCTCCATCTTTATATAATTATACAATATTTGATAGTAGGCTATAACAGGAAAACAGAGAGTTTAAGAAGTTTTTGTCGGATTCAGAAAAATGCTAAAAAATTTCTGTTACTGGAGGACAGGTGAAAAGGGTGGGGCTTGGGATCGGTCAATTGTACTTCATCTCAGACAATCAGAATGATTGATTGAAAGAGCACCGGTGGAAGCCAAAGCGAACAACATACACGCTGATGTCGTCATCTCTTGGAGAAACGTGAACGTGCTCTACTTCAGCAATCCTCTGGTCGCTGTTCTACGCAGTCGCCGCTTTTGCATTAAGTGGTTCCAGACTGCTACTCGTTGGCTAAATTAGATAAGGAGGATGGTCTCATGAGGCTGCTGCGTTTCAGCCGCCAGCTCTCTATATATTTGTGTAATGCCGAGGTCCACCACAAGGGGGTGTTTTGGGGGCAACAATAAAAAAGGGGATTGAAGGTGCGATAGCTTTTGATCTTACCTATAACAGGGGTTTGTGAGCGCATCCTTGGGTGTAATGTACATGTATGGCATCACGGTCTTGTCCACGAAGGCTCCGAAGCCCATGCGCAGGTTGCTGGTTGTACGCCGCATGTTTTCCGCAAGGTCGCTCCCCAAAGTGCGAAGGCGCGCCAGGTCATCTTTCATGGAGTAGGAGAGGTCCATGAGGTAGTAGAGGTCCACGGGATAGTCCTCCACCTGCCTGACGGACACTGTGAATCGCTTGGCGTCGCCTGAGAGGGGAAAGGGTGCAAGGGATCGGGGAATTAGTCAAAGCTGGTCCTAACTAATATCCTATGTAAAGATATAATAGTTACATTGCATCACACTTCCTCTGTGTGTGTGTGTGTGTGTGTGTGATATAATATGTTATTTGTTTTCATTCAAATGTTCCCATTTCCTAAGAGGGGAACAGGAGTTACTCAAAAAAGGTTACAACCCTATTAACGACATTTTACTCATTACTGTAGTATAGCAGCAAAATAACTATTACCTATGTAAACGTGACAGAGATCATCTGTCCCTCTCGGGGAATTGAACCCCTATCTCCTGCGCAGAGAGTGGCCGCTATACAATACAGGCTAAAAGCCAAGGGCCCTAGCCTGTGTCGCCAGAGCGTCTTATGAGGAGGATTAACTTTAAAGAAATGATGGAGCAACTGCGTATGACATCACACCCACGCTGTGCATGTTGTAATAATCTGTCAATTGTTTTCAGAGCCCTGCTCAGACCAATGTGTCCACAAAGGGGCTACACTTTTCAATGGTTCAAGGGTGAGCAACATGGTGGCCGTCTTTGTAGGCTAGGAGTAAAAGCAAGCTTCGGCACGTTGCTCAAGGGTAGGCAAACTCTGGTGCTTGACCCCACATCCTTTGTAGGCTGGGAGTAAAACACTCAGCCACCCTACACACACACACACACATAAGCACAAATACGAACACACACTCACATACACAAGCACACAAACACACACTCACAAACACACACTCACATACACAAACATACACTCTCAAACACACACATACACAAACACACACACATAAACAAACACAAACACACACTCACATACACAAACATACACTCTCAAACACACACTCACAAACACAAACACACACTCACATACACAAACACACAAACACACACTCAAGTAAACAAACACACACACACACTCTCAAACACACACTCACACTCACAAACACACTCACAAACACACACACATAAACAAACACACACTCACGTAAACAAACACAACCACACACTCACCCCCCCCCCCCCCTCCCGAGTCGTACCTGGTCTCAGTGTCATACGTATCTGCTGGGGTCTGATCTGCGTGACGTCGTTGGCCGTGCCGGAGGCGCGGTCGCTGAGGGGCGTGTCCTGGGCCACCATCAGAGTGCTGGAGGGGAACTCCATGAATCCCGCGGAACAGCCCGCAGACTGCAGATTATCCCTCAGGTCACAGCGGGACACGCTGGAGCCACCCTTCCCAAAGCCCTGCGTGTGTGTGTGTGTGTATGAGGGTGAGGGTGTGTGTGTGTGTGTGTGTGTGTATGAGGGTGAGGGTGTGTGCCCGTGTGTGTGTGTGTGTGAGTGAGTTAATTTGTGTGTGCCCGTGTGTGTGTGTGTGTGTGTGTGTGTGTGTGAGACACAGCCGGTCAGTTATTCCACAGTACTCCCCTTACTATTTTACTTTTACTCAGCGATACCGTCACAACATGCAGTAAATATATTATCTGAATGCTCTCCACTACAACCCCTCTGTACACATTTTATTACATGTGTAATTCACGCAGGTTACATTCATGTACCTTTTCTATACAAAGTCAAACTCTTATAGTGCATACGAACATGTCTGCGTTAACACATCTAGTCCACCATTTTCTCATGTTCTTTTATTTTGTCAATCGTTTTAGGTTAAAAAACATAACTTTGTATTATATTTCATCTGAAATATGTTACATAAGCCACAAAGAATTCCTGTATTTTATTACTTTTTAAATACTTAAATTCCACCATACAAAATAGTGTAAAATGGAATGAAATACTTAAAGAAGATGTGAGGTGATAAAAAAAGCACAATCTCTTTTATGTATCTTGGGGGCCTGGGTAGCTGTTACAACATGTGGAATTTCTGTGCGTGTGTGTGCGCGTGTGCGTGCGTGTGTGTGTGTGTGTGTGTGTGTGGGTGGGTATGGGGAGGGGTATTCTCACCTCCTGCGAGCACCAGGCACAGATGGGGTTAATTTCCAAACATTGTCGACAAGTGCTCACCCCTCGCGACGTGCAGATGTTGGAAGCTAGAATAAAGACGCCAAATCAACGATGTGCTTGTTAATTTCTACAATACTGTTACATTAGGCGCCTACTCTATTATGTTGGAAGCTTAAAGACGCCAAATCCACGATGTGTTTGTTAATTTCTACAACACTGTTACATTAGGCGCCTACTCTATTATGTTGGAATCTTAAAGACGCCAAATCCACGATGTGCTTGTTAATTTCTACAACACTGTTACATTAGGCGCCTACTCTATTATGTCGGAAGCTAGAATAAAGACGCAAAATCCACGATGTGCTTGTTAATTTCTACAATACTGTTACATTAGGCACCTACTCTATTATGTTGGAAGCTAGAATAAAGAAGCAAAATCCACGAGGTGCTTGTTAATTTCTACAATACTTTTACATTAGGCGCACATTATGTTGAAAGCTAGAATAAAGACGCAAATCCACGATGTGTTTGTTAATTTCTACAACACTGTTACATTAGGTGCCTACTCTATTATGTTGGAAGCTTAAAGACGCCAAATCCACGATGTGTTTATTAATTTCTACAACACTGTTACATTAGGCGCATACTCTATTATGTTGGAAGCTTAAAGACGCCAAATCCACGATGTGTTTGTTAATTTCTACAACACTGTTACATTAGGCGCGTACTCTATTATGTTGGAAGCTAGAATAAAGACGCCAAACCCACTATGCGTTTGTTAATTTCTACAATACTTTTACATTAGGCGCACATTATGTTGAAAGCTAGAATAAAGACGCAAAGCCACGATGTGTTTGTTAATTTCTACAATACTGTTACATTAGGCGCCTACTCTCTGCCCTGTCTCTGTGTGCAATGTGCATACCAATGTAACCAGCTGAGTGTTTTTGGCTTCGTATTAACCACTAAGCCACGGAAACATTGAAGTATATGTTCTGTCTGATTCTACGGCATAAACAACCGCGTAGATTCTCTGAAGAGGAATTATATTTTCAAGAATAAAAAGAAATAACGATACTCCTGCCATTAGATGCCAATTTGTTTTACCTTATAAGGTAATATGTTGTAAAGGAGTTTCAATGACAACAGACAGTATGCAAAGCTACTTTCATGTTTTGTATAGCCTAGGGAAAGTAATATAATTAAACTTATTGTATCGAAATTGTTAGATTACAAAGGCAACCGTAGTCTATGGCCATAACAGACAGTTTGACAAAAGTATATGTTAGAAACACTTTGATTAGTGATCTTTAGTTAAACTGAAGCCCACTTACTTACCAAGAATCGATGATACGGACGATAGCCATAATAATGACAAAATAAGTATTCCGTCTAATGAAGTGTCCATCTTTACAACACGCCTAACTTCACGTGTGGGGTAGTGGTTTTGATCGTCTGTGTCGCCACAACTTCTATGCGTAATCCTCCTCAGTCTTGCAAAACGGCGTGGCTCATAAATGTTTTGGGTAAAACAGACACACGACACGAATCACCATCCAACTTCTATGACCTACAAGAGAACAGTGTCATATGAAATATTATCTGAATTTGTTCTGATAGTTGTTAACTTACTTACTAACTTATTACTTACTTAGTGTGGCTGGGTTTAATTTACTGTGTAAAAGTATTCTAAGAATATTATTGTTCATTGATTCTAAAATAGCTAAAACCTGTAGCCTTTATACGATATCACTGGCTCTAATAGAAATTAAATGTAAAACAGAACATTTACCTAATTATGAAAATATGTACGTTTGAAGTTCCAGCCGCTCACAATATTAGTCTCGAAAATCTTGCTCAGAGAAGTTGCAGTATATCGCCACCTGGTGGGATAGATAGGAAAGGCATCACAGTGAGCATACATACACTAGGAACTGTAGGTCTATGTGATTGTCCCTTTTATTCATGACTTTTAACACACTGATTGTGACACGACATTACTTTAGTATCTTTACAGTTATTTCAGGATATTACTTTATCCATATGTAAGAATACAAGTCTAGCAAACATGTCAATAAAAATTGTGCGCTGAGAAAGTACCACTGACTTCACCTTCATTGGTGGATTGAAAGTAAAAACTGAACTGCTGGTCTGAAAGAAAGAAAATGGAATTGTCCATTCCTCACTGGTATGCCTCGACAAAAAAAAACTGCATTTAGGAAGAGGTGGTTGTCTTTCGGGAGTGTGTTAATGGGGGGTGGGGGGGGGTGTGTGTGGGGGGGGGGGGTATGTTGTGTGTACAGACAATGCCTCTGATCTCTGACTTGTCCATTTTATTGAACCGCTCTCCCTTAACTGATCACGCCCGTTCCCTGAGCCGTGGTTGCTAAGCTACCGCCTCCCCTTAGCAGACCTGGAGGAAACGACAAAAATAGAACGACAAGCTGCAACAGAAGTAGCTCCAGCAGTCAACTATTGTGTGGGAATTAAACTCTGAGAGGGGTCAGAGGTCGCACGTCACAAGCCCACAATCCCTCCCGGCCTGGTAAGTGTCACCTGGACGACTTTGCTATAGCAGACAAGGTTGCATTTGTCGTTGTCTATCCCGGGGAACACCAGCGGCATTTTGGGGCAGAGCGTTGAGGAGTCGTTCTGTGGAGCCCAGTTGGGCCAATTAAGAGAGCTTGCCTATCCCCCCCAAACACACACACACACACACACACACACACACACACACACAATCTTCATGCACCTCTGGGCTTCCAATCACTCAGAGGCAATATCGAAATCAGTCATGGACAAATCTCAGCTGTTCGTTTAGCTGTGGGTGTGCCTTGACATCTCTGAGGGGTCTTCACTATAGGGGACCAGAAGGCTAGGGAGGTTTAAGTTTGTATTTTATTTTAGTTTTACTAAGCAAAGCTTTGGCTACGCTAAACATCTCCCCATGGAGTCTGAGGTGTTTAGAATGATGCTTTCTAGCTTCCGAACCCTCTGTGGGAGCGAAGGGGGTCACGAGCAACTCCCTTATCAGTTCTTCCTCCTCCCCATCAGGTGATTAACGATGGCATCACATTGGCCTGACACAGAGACACTAACCTGCTGAACGCAAGGCTGTCGTCGTATAGCAGCCCCAAGGAAACCACGCGTCACGCCCTCGGCTCGCCGCTCCTGTTGGTTTACATGCTGTGCAGGGGTAGGGGGTGAGGAGGAGGGAGGGGGGGAGTAGAGAGATGTGCGAGGGTGGGAGCGCACGCTCTCCAACCCAAAACAGCACTTTTGCAGAGCTCACAGTCTCAACCACATATCGAGGAGGGCCCTATTTGGGAACACCAGGATTAGAATGATTTGGCAGGTGAACTGTAACGCCCTCTGCCCACAGAGACACACACACGTGCACGTACACACACACACATGCGCCACAAACATACACACACACGCACACACACGCACGCGCACACACACACAAACGGTAGCAAGCTACACACATGCAGGCGCACACACACACACACACACCCACACTACACACATACCCACACATACACCAGCAAGCTACACACATGCACGCCACACACACACACACACACTACACACATACCCACACATACACCAACAAGCTACATACATGCACGCCACACACACACACACACACGCGCACAGGCCACACAATGCTCCTCTGTGTGCCCTGGCTATTCCCAGTGCGTCGCCATGGCATCAGTATCTCCTTCAGAAGGCAGTGCAGCGGATGGAGGCCCAGCATGTGGCTGATAGAGGCGTCCCCATAGTAACCACATGTGTAAGTACATAACACATGTGACGCTCCCACTAACTGGCGCAGGCTCACACGCAAGCGCGTCCAAAGCGGGGCACACATTCAGAACTTCCCGCCGCTCAATGAACAGATTCCTCTGAACTCAGTCTCTTTGCAGGATCAAAGCGCACAAAGGACTGTTGGACAGGATGGGTGGGGTGGGGAACACTTCCTCCTTGTTGCTAGGGACGTCTTCCCTTAATTTGTGTTGCTAGGCTGCCAATTCCCTCATGCTAAGTGGAAGCGTTTGTCCCTCTCTCCTCTCCGTCCAACGCACCCCACCCCACCCCCACACACACACATACCCCTCCCTTGTCTTCTCCCAACTAAAATAACTTCACCAACCATCTGTCACCAAGCTTCTTGCAGGTCTACTGTTGCTTAGGAACAAGTCTGCGACACACGCGCACACGCGCATGCACACACGTCCAGTCCATACGCGCAGTCCTCGTATTAATTTAGTACACCTTGAGATTAACAATAAGCGATCATTAATAATTAGCGATAGGCCTGTATACGTCTTCGCTGCTCTATTAGTACTGTAATCATTAAATTGCGAGTTATTTGCCGCCGTTGCTTCAGCGTTGTAACGCTCAAAGACAAAAAGTTTCTAAAGACGGACGCGCTTCACGTTGCCCTCGCTCGGTTAAAACAAGTTTAACGAAGGGGGGGGGGGGGGGATATTCTGTTGAATTGCTAATTAAAAATTAAAAATAAGTAGCCTATACAAGGGAAATGGAAACTTCAAAGGAGCAACGTGTTCATTGAAGATTCCTCAAGCTTTTGCAGTATTCCTCTGTTTTCTGTCATCCTTTGTCACTGAGGATTTATTTAATTATTTAATGACGATTTCCAAAAAAATAAAATGATGCATCCTACTTACATTAACATATACCGGACCCAGAAATAGAAGATAAATATATTTTCACAACAGTCGTTTAAGATGCCAATTTGCAGCCATAAAATCCCAAACCTAATGAGATTACTCAATGCATTGAATTAGATATGAAACACGCCTTTGTCTTATCTGAGATAAATAAATAATCTGAAACCGGCTCCTGGTTTATGAAAGGCATTTGTATATAATCATTGTTTCTACGAACTTGTCAGTAAGAAGGCTGAGAGCCGCTTTGACATGGCAACAGGAGGAAACTGAATTAAACGGCCTTTGTTTTTAGACGAACGACAAATCTTAGGCTGACAGGCATCGCTGATTAGTCTATGGGAGTTTATTGAGGACGCTTTATTAGATTGCCTAATGCACAGCAGGTGTTATACGTAAAACGGTTCTTTACTGAATAGAATAGAATAGAATAGAATAGAATAGAATAGAATATGATATAACAAAATGCTGTAAATGTATTATGTTAGGGTAAAAACAACAGATGGTTTGCTGTTACGAGAATGTTAAAATATTATGTTATATTACAATGTATACATGATTACATTAAGATTTGAAACATTACATTGTTTTAATGAGCTATGTTTGAAACATTTGTAATTTGATCTCATGCAGGGCTAGAGGTCTGAATCGACCATGATAACTTTTATTTGTAATGCCTATTGACGGATGACTTTTTGCCAACGCTTTGCGCTCTCTACATTAAAAGCAGAACTACAAGTCCAGTTATATCAAATGTGTTCTATAAATGCATGTGAAATAACTGCTCTCACATCATGAGGATTCCGCTATACCATCAATAAAGTGAAAAATGTATGACAAGCCCGTGCTAGAACAATAAGGTGATATTTACATCCCACATTCCAATAAAACTAAGAGCAAGCAGTTATCTGTCTTTCTAATCCCCAAGGCTTTGTGGGGACAAACAGCCCAAGAGCCATAGTCAATGTCTGAGATAAATATTTGCCACTGTTTCATAGTTTCATTATTTTCTTCATTGCTGTTAGTCCTCGCTGTCTATATTTATCTGTCTCACAATACGTCTAACTCACACCGACAGTTTCCTGAGCAACAAGCAGCAAAATGTATAAATAACTGTACTGTTGCCTACTGTTAACATTATTACAGTAGGCAAGGCCTCGTTATATATTTATATACAGTATGTATTGTTATTCAGAAACCTTTATCCACACCAGAAACGGTCAGAGCAAGAAACGATAATTCAAATGTTTCTGTAATCTTTTATAACGATTTAGGTTGCTCCTCCATTGGTCTACCTTTGGATTTGAACCCAGTGCTGCACATTATTTTGGTGTGAAACACCAATGGCCATAGCACACCTGTGCTGCGCGTCTGGGACTCCTCCCTGCTCCTCCCCCATAAGGGTACCCATAGGTACAGTTGTGTTTTAAAACATAAACCGCCATGGGTCTGAATTACGGGGTTCTGGGGTGCTTATATTCCTTACTTTACAGTGGTGAATTTATCACGGTTAATAGAAGACATGGCATTTCTTACTTACACATTACATTATACCCAGTGCAAATGACCGACTCTGCTCACACAGAAGTCTCTGAATAAATCTTAGGGGCAACTTAAAAATGCTTATAGATTTTAGTCGACGATGTACTATGAGTTATGTTAAAGTAAAGTAAGGTTTTTCATTCAAACCCCGCTTCAAAGCGTTCATTGAAACGCACAAGTCTCTCGTGCCACCTGACTACTCCCTATACGCTGCGTTGGTGTGACCCGCGGGGAGCTCATCGTCACTTTAAAACGCACCAGGGACTTGGCACAAAAGCGCACACGCGAGCGCAGGTACATACTGGCTGCACACAGAGACTTACTCATATGTTAGCGGACGAAATACATTATACTAAACTATAACTAAACGCTAAAAAGTACAACGTGGACGCGGTCAGAATACTTACTGGACGTTAAATTGTGTAAAAACATTACAGGTGCGACGTCAAGAGCAACGGGCATTGCGGTTTGGGGTTTTACGCACAGTAGCCACGCGATCAAAGACGATTTGCTCGAATACAGCACATTGTTTTTTATTATTTTTTTATTTCAGTATCAGATTATTTTCTGGACAGTCACATGACGCAAAGTTTTGCTGTGATCGGTCCGGGTTCCGCACAAACGGCGTGCCTAACGTTTACGCGCTCCAGCTTGCTCCAGACCGCCCGCACGGCAACATGAACGGCTCCTTCTTCGACCTGACCCAGCAGGGTGCGGGCGCGCTCTTCAACGGGAGCCACACTCTCGCCGGTACCCTGGCCAACTGCTGCAATGGTACCGACGTGGCGACGAGTGACGGCGGATCGCTCGTACTGCAGCCCGACGAGCGCAAACTCTTCGTGATGCGCGTGGTGCAGATTGCCGTGCTCTGCGTGCTGTCGCTCACGGTGATGTTCGGGATCTTCTTCCTCGGCTGCAATCTGATGATCAAGTCAGAAAGTATGATCAACTTTCTGGTGAAGGACCGCAGACCGTCCAAGGACGTGGAGGCCGTCATGATCGGGCTCAGCTAAGGTGCGGGAGGTGCGGCGTTTTAAGCTCCTCCGGAGGAATCGCGGTGCGGTGCATTGTGTCTTTGTGAGGAGAGAAGATATGCAACACGTTACATTACAACGACGCGTTTGTGCGTAAAGTTTGTGCGTAACGGAACCACACAACTGTTTACCCATGGACTGCCGAGCTATAGATAGATTGCCAACTTGGACAAAGTCACTTAAGATGTTTACAAGTCCTTACCTCAAATTAGTTTTTGCTAAATTTCAACATGATTGTTAAATGAATGTTTTGAACATTCTAAAACAGACCCTGGCCTGCATGATTATGAATCGTTTCTGTTCCAGTTTTCTACCAGTGTACTTAAATGGGCGTGATGGAAATGGCCGCGTTCTCTATAAACAAAGTGTCTTTTTATGGTTATTAGTGTCTTGGTGGCATGTATGGGAGAAATGCACTAAAAGTGCTGGAATATTTGCACGTTTATAAACTTCATACAAGTATCTTTGCTTTAAACGGAGTGTATCTGGTCTGGATCTGGTTTAGCATGCCTTGCTCTGTAAAAGGTGATATTTTAGACCCATCTTGCACTTTTGAAACCACAAATGCTGCATGATTTTTGTACAAGAACCCTTGAAATAATGCAGCATGCTATTCAACTATTAAAATGTCATGTCATGCTTTGGTCATCTCATTAATTGATAAGGATAGATCACATAGGTATTGTTTCATAAAAAAAATAATCACATTTGCAGCCATGTTGTAATTCCACACAGTCTCTATAATTAAATGATCTAAGATAAAAACAAATACTGCAATCTTCAAATAGGCCTAATCAATAAAGATGTAGGCACTGTTCATTCCATTCAAATAGAGTGAAATAGCAGAGTTAATGGTCAATATTGACCTGACAACGCAATGTCTATTTTTGTCCCTACCTGTAGCTATATTAATTTGATCAGCATTGCATTGTAATTGTCTGTTTACGTGCACAGGTCGATATATGATATTAGTAGAATCGTGTATGAATTATGCTAATTATGCAGCAATTGCCTGTCTACATATATGTGCCATCGAATATGAATACGAACTGGCAGCAATATCATACTATACTAAAATACTTACAGAGTTAAATTGTACATGTAAAAAGCTCCATTGATTCCAGTGGCGAGCTTAGCTTGAGATTGCGCCTGGAGTAGATTTGAGATCACAGCTTTTGCAGGCCTCACTCACTTCAATAAGAGCCCCACAGAATCTCAAACACTCTGACACATTTAAAGAGGGCAACAGATGGAAGAGCTATAGTGTAAAGGCCACTCGCATCGTAGGAAGTGTGTGTGTGTGTGTGTGTGTGTGTGTGTGTGTCTTGTGTGTGCCATTCTCTGCTCAGTTCAAATATAATGGGATGTGTCGTATACAAAAAAGACCAATGACAAGCTACAGTAAAAAAAAGATTATCATCCACAGATGTGTGTGTGTGTGTGTGTGTGTGTGTGTGTGTGTGTACGTGTGTGTGTGTGTGCGAGAGAGAGAGAGAGAGAGAGGGCAAAGAATATTACAGAATAATAAGATAAGAGAGTAAGAATATAGCAGAGGGAATGGGAGAGAGAGAGCGAGAGAGCGAGAGAGAGAGAGAGTGCCATTGAGAGAGAGTTGGATCTTGTAACCATCACATAATGCTGACATACTGTATACGGGCATCAGTGAACTGAGAAATAGCGTGTAGTTGTGCTTTCAGATATCATTACTTCCCCTCTCCCTTGCTAGTCACTCACAAGCCCTCTCCCCACAATATTCCAGCCTATTCTTACTGCGGTTAGAAAACTCACTTAGAAATTACTTATTTTTTTGGGTGCCTTTTGTGTTATTCTGCTGTAGATTGTTGTGTTTCAGGTGGTGGTGGGGGGGAGAGACAACTGATAAGCGCGCTCTCATTATTATTTCAGGACTCGTGAACTTGAATCCATCGCTCCAAACACACCCATGCATTTTAGTCACAGTGCGTGTGCACGCTCACTGCATCACCTTTCAAGCTTCTCCAACAGCCATGAAGTAAAGTAACCCATAATGTTTACCTACGGCTACGATGTTGCAACACTCAAATGAATACAGTTGAACAAACTATGAAACATAAGGTTAAAACAACGTAAAAATATAATATGTCCCGTCTATAGGCCTACTTCATATATGTCATTGATTTGTATGGCATTTATTCCAAAATTGAAGGGTGTACAGTATGAAACACTTTATATATACGCTATAGAAATGTTTATTCCGTAATATTCTTCTCAAGTCTTATAAATAAAACAAAATCATTGGGTGAAATAACCCAGAGACATAATTTAAGAGAAATGTAACCAATTGTCTTTGAGCTATCCACCCACTTTTAGTCAGATGGCCAATCAAGTTAGGGCATGTAAAATAAACCTGAATGTTCAGCTTGAAGGCGGAAACGTCCAAACTAGCCAAAAAGTAAAAAAAAAACAAAACAACTGAATGTTCATCTTGAAGGCAGGAAACGTCCAAACTAGCCAAAAAGTTAAAACATCTGAATCGGATGGGGCCTTTAAGGGTTCACCTTGGAAACAAACAAATGACCGTTGAATCTCTGTCCTTTGTATGGGCCCAAAAATGTCATCAAGACCTGAATGCCCTGACATGAACACCGACTTACCGCACTCTTAAAACCTAAGGGGTTTTATTGAATGACAGCGTTCATGCAAATGACCCAAAACAGCAGAACGGGCTCGGCACAGGTTCTGACGTAAAGTGGCAGCTCGTCCATGCGCCCGTTTAAGATGAGTCATTTAAATTGGCTTGTAATGGATTTCAACTGGGATTGTCACATCTTAACCCTTCACCCTGTGTGACATGCCCTCAAGTTGCGCACATTGCTACATCATGAGAGCACTCACCGTGGAGCTATATTTACCTGTCAACCAGCGTCACCGTTGACCTTTTACCGGAGACCACCAAGAAAATAATGAACTGTTCTGCAGCTCAGAATACTTGACAGAAAGGATTAATTAAACCAGCGCTGGCATTCACCACACAACTGTTAAAAAAAGTAGTTCTCTCACCTCTTTATTGCCTACGATGTATCCTTTTGAGGAAGAATTTCCCTCTGGAGGAGCTTGGCACGAGACAGATTTGTCAGAGAAAACCGATTCCACGTGGCTAAAAGCCACTTTATATTCTCTCAAGTATTTTGATTGGGGAGGGTTGAGTGTCTTTACATTATAAGCCTGTTCTCTGCAACAACATGGGCTTATTGCCACATGGACTGACCTGTCTCACTCATGGGCAATTCCATTCCAATAGCAAGTGCCATCCTCAAAGGAGGCAACAAGCAACTAAATGTTAAATGGAGTTGTGAAATGCAAAACAAATAATAACGTTATACCTACAGGTGTTTGCACGCACACACACACACACTCTCCCCCTCTACTGCACTCTTGGGAGTTGTCAGTCACTGCAGAAGATATCATTGGCTCATTTGCCTACTGCATGCACTCCAATATAATCTCTCTATTTTTAATGATGTCTATTTGAAACCTATACATAAGAGAGCTACAGCAGGCCATATGCGTAGTGTTCTCCATTGACATTATTATTGAGAATAGTTCCAGTCAATTATGTCAAGTCTGCGGGGAGTTACACTAATCCTTTTATGCGACCCCTTGCTGGTTTGGGACTGAATCATTTAAACTAGTTGACTTTCTAATGCATGGTGCTTGGCATGTGCACACGCACACACGCGCACGAGCACGCATTCGCCATTTCCCCAGACAAATTGTGCTGAATCCAATTCCATGTGGAACCGCAGAGTGGATGGTTCTTGCATCCAAACTCATGAAAATTTAAATAAATCTATTGTATGCAGGCAAATGAAAACAAAACAACAAAATGGCCTCGTTCATTCTAGCATCCACAATACCACGGAATTGGGAAAGAAATGGTGATTAGACACACACAGGAAGGCGCATACACACACAAACACATTTGACTCAATTAACACGTTTCAGCCAAGCCACAAAATGATAAACCACCTACACTATTTCACACTGGAAAATGTGTTTTCTTTTTTTTTTTTTTACGGCCCATATTCTCAGTCTAAGTGTGAAAATCATTTGCCACAATGAGTGCCGGCTATAAACTTAAGGTATTTCTCTAACTGTCGGGTGACGGAATGTGCCACTATATGTGCTGACAGCCTGTCACCAGTCTGCACTGACAGGAATTATCCTCTTCCCCAAATGTGATTGGCCAGCAGCCTTCACTTCCATATATCTGCACAAACACAGTTTGTTGATAGTAAATAATGCATGTACGCATTCAATATTAAAGAGCAGGACATCTCATAGCTTGATACAAGTGTGTTGTAACACTTGTCTATGCTTAGATACATGACAAAATGCGAAGCCTGGCGGAAAATATAGACCTTCTAATGAAGTAACTGTATATAAACAACTTGTAGCTGTTCATATATGAACACCTATATACTGATATTTAAACATCTTAATGCCTTTATTATTCACAATGAATATATGAACACCTATATACTGATATTTAAACATCTTAACGCCTTTATTATTCACAATGAATACATTTTCACAGCCCAGGTAGCACTACAACACAGAAGAGGTAATCAAGTCCGTCCTAACGCTATCGAGATGATGTCCTCCTTTCCGTGTGTTCAACATCTCGCAGAGAAAGCCATACGTTATACCAAATTCAATTATCTAATGACTCTCCAGTCAAACGGAAGTGTGAGATCGAGGAGCGCACCGCTGTGTACGCTGAATCTAATTGTGGTGAGGGATGGGGAGTCCACACTGAGGCATCTTTCATTTGCTCTTCTGCTTATTTGGCTGTGGATGGAGGCCAGGTCGGCCGTGTGCACCAATTATAGACTGTAGTAAATAAAAGATGGACGTGTGTGTGGTGTGGTGTCATCCTTTAGATTTTTCCCAAGAGATGTTTTGGCTGCTACAAGTGCCTTGTTGAGGTCAAACTGCAAATTCAGATGGCCTGTGTAACGTCATTGTAACAGCTTAATTATGAAGGGATGAAAGAAGAACCTTTTATCTTTCAGCCTCATTGAGGGGTGGGTAATTGATATACTAATTATAGTTCAGCCACAGACACCAGTAGGTTTAGAATACAGTTCCCATACAGTTCCCAGTTCCCAGTTCCCATATTTGAGCTCATCGTTACATTTCAAAAGTAATTTAAAGTGCATTCCTTGATGCATTTTTGTTTTGACCGAGTTCAAATATCAACAAGCTTTCTCCAGAATGATTTACCATACCTTTCATTTTATGCTTTACATAGGACCTTATAGGAAACTACAGTGTGCTTGGCTGTGGGTGTCAGCTAACCAGGAGAGAGCCCAATGCCGGTATGTGTGTACATATCCACCATGACTGTGCTGTGCTGCAGCTGAAGCCACTAATACAACTTAAACGTGGTCAGCGATGCTGGGGGGAAAAATTGTGGATACACCTACCCCTTGTTTGTGTTCCCATGTATAGAGCTAGGGCTGTGTAGAAACACCGGAATATCTTTTCAGTGGCACACGGAATGGACAGCGGGCAGACCGTGAAGACATATTCCGGGGGAAAACGTTCCCACCTTCTAATGTCTGCCAGAAGATACTGCATTGATTCCCACTGAAAATCGCCTGCGGGGGGTGGGAAGGGGGGAGCACACACTCCTCTCCCCCACACACTCTACAACACCCCCCCCCCCCCCCTTCCCCCACCTGCTTGATCCACAAACGGCTAAAATGCTAACTAATTGGTGTCCGTGTCTTGAGACGGTTAGTTTCTGCATTCCCCCAACCTGTGCGCTCGCACATGCACACGTACACACGTGTGCACGTGTGTATGTGTGCATGCGCGCGCGTGTGCATGTGTGTACAGGGAGACGGGTTAATTGCCACGTGTTGGGTGGGCTCCACGCATTGTGGGGCATTGGGGATGGAGGCCAGACATTCTCTCACTCTCTCTGGGAGTAAAGGAATAGACAGTGGGGGGAAACATACTCAAATCATCTCTCTCTATATCTCTCTCGCTCGCTCTGTCTCTCTCTCTTCCACTTTATCTCTATCTCTCTAACTCTCTCGCCCTCTGTCCTAATCTTCACATGACAGATGGTGGCCCGTGTCCTTGTGCACCATCGCTGCGTTTCCTCCATAAAAGCCACGCTCATGCCCGCTTGCTATCTCTCCCTAGCACATCCTCCAGATACAGTTTCAGAGACGGGTGAATACGGAAATGCTCCATGCAAGCCTTAAAAAGACATGGACGTTGTCATTTGACTGCATATCTTTTGTCCATATCGGGAGCAGAAGTCCTGTCCCCACTTCCGGGCTAGTTTCCATTCCACTCAGCCTGGTGTAGTCAGACATAATATTCACTTTCTGAATAAGGTCTGGCCACGCTCCATTAAGAGGCGTTTACAGTTGTTGTCTCCTTCTGGGCGTAGACCTCTGGGTCATTTGTAAACTATTGGACAGCGTTGAACCAATCAGCGTTGTTACAACTGTTTTGATCGTCTTATCTAGCTCTACAACCATTTCGAAATATGTTTGATTTCAACATCATCTCATCAACCCACCCGGGTGGCTGTGCTAACGTTAATGTGACCAGGGTTTCCAGACTAAAACTTCAGCAAAAAGAAATTGTGTTGAAAGCAATAGTCGGGCTAAACTTCACATTGACGTCACTGTGAAATAGCCACGCTCCATTGGGATTGAAGTGTTCACAATAATTGCCTCCTACTGGGCATACAGCTCAGTTTCATTTTGAAACAATTGGACAGCCTTTAACCAATCCACATTGCTACAACTGTTTGTATTGCTTCATCTAGCTCTACCACCATTTTGAAACAAACATTTGACTTCAGTGCTTAGCCAACTGGT
Source organism: Typhlichthys eigenmanni (assembly GCA_027564635.1). Classification (NCBI taxonomy): domain Eukaryota; kingdom Metazoa; phylum Chordata; class Actinopteri; order Percopsiformes; family Amblyopsidae; genus Typhlichthys; species Typhlichthys eigenmanni. The sequence continues at coordinate 31,910 of JAODUK010010212.1, read as the reverse complement.
AACTGATTGGTCCGTTATCCAGGTGACCAGGGTTTCCAGACTATAACTTCACCGAACATTTTGTCTAAATTAAATAGTCAGGCGGAGTTCTTCTGAAACTCTGTCCATTGACATTTAAGGTGAGGTGGCCATGCATGTATGGAAGAATGTATATTAAGGCACGCTAAAAATAATAAAACTGATGTGACCAAAGAAGCTACCGGTAAAACGACAGTATACAGAATTTTATTGCATTCAGGAACATAAATATGGAGTGAAATGTTCTCTTAAAGGTCCATATCGCTACATTGCCAGTGTGAGTTGGCCGGCTAGCTTTTTGACATTAGCTCTGTGCTAACAAGTGGCGAATTGTAGGCCGCACTATGCTACTGGATGTGTTTCTCTATTGATCGAGTTCAAATGTCCACTCTCTCAAGAAGGACTGAATATATCTTTAAGTCTGAGGACCAAATTAACCCTTAAACAAATTGAGAACCCTCCTCGCTAAACAAACCTCAGTCTGCAACTCTCGTTGTGTATTGGGATGCTGCTCATGTGAGTGTGAGCACACACGTGTACACGCATACAAACACACACGCACACACACGCAGCCATAGCTGTTGCCATAGGAACGAAGAAAGGTAATGGCCGTGTTGTGGAGCTCACATGCCTCAGGGGGTGAGAGGGGCAAAAGAGGGAGGGCACAAATGTGATTCACATTTATGGACTAATGACAACGAGGCTGAGCTTTAGATCTGCCCTGCCATATCTCTGCCCAGCGGCAGGTCTGACGGCGTTGCTAACGGGGCCAATTCGGCGTGGTGCAATATAGCGCCCGACGCCTGTTTGTTCTAATGGCGGCCAGTAGATGATTATTCAGTTAATGGGGCTTATATTAACGTTAATGTAATCTGCTTTATCTGCTTTATCTGCTTAGCAAACTGCTTAGCATTCCCCATCTCTCAATATCCCATGGGCTGCAAATAGATTCTATTTTAATGCAATGAATTTAACTGATGACGATGCATGTTTATTAAATTATATATATATATACAGTATATATATATATATATATATATATATATATATATATATATAATTATATATCATTTAATGTTAATTAGTCTTTGTGGAGATATCTTAAAGTGATACTGACCTTTTGTAAAGCCGTTGACACCATCTTCTTTACCTTTATGCCTTTAGTCTATTAAATCGTTTGTTACAAACACATATTCATGATCTACATATGGACATATAGCCTGATGTAACCAGACCTAAAATTAACTTTGTGAATATAGTCTGGGCATGCTCCATAGGGAAGTGTTCTCATAGTTGGTTAATTTTGAAACTACCGGACATCATTTAACCAACCGGCATTGATACAGCTGTGTTGATTGCCTCAACTAGCTCTTATCACCATTCCAAAACACGCTTGACATAAACATCATCTGACTACCCCACCCTGATCGGACCGCCAGCAGGCTGACTGTGAAAATGTTAATGCAAACAGACTATAATCACAGTGAAAACAAATTGAGATGAGAGCAATAGTCGGGCTTAAACCAGGCTAACAGACTTTCTTAAAAACATGGGCTATACATATTTTGACATACAGTCAGGACAAAATGACCTACAAACATTTAGGCAGACACTTCTATCCAAAGTGACTTACTGATCAGTGAGAACAGTTTTACAATAGTCTACAGTACAGTAGCCTACTGTAGTACAGTCTACAGTAAGTAGACCTATAGGTCATTACAGTGTAAGAGCATTGCTCAAGGACACATAGGTAGGCAAACCGTTGGGGATGGAGCCAAACCCACAACCTCTCAGCAAGGAATTGACCAGCTGCTGTAGGCAGGACTTTAGAGTTGCAACAAGCGCTACAGCTAAAAATATATTTAGTAAATAAATGAACAACCCAAAAACCCTGTGCTTTCTCCCTCTGGAGCCCATTGGTCTGACCTCTATAATGCGCTACTTTCAGTTTTAGCAAATATGACTAAAAGTTACAGCTTTGAGGTACGGTATCCAGAGTGTCGTGGGTTTTAGCAAAGATCACAGAAGGTTCTGTCGTCTGCTACTGGCCCTTTGAGAGTTTCTGGGCACACGTTGGGAGTCAGCGATGCGGGAGGAAGATTTGAACTCGATAAAAATGAAAGCACCGTCTATCTTCAATGACCCAGGGAAGCTCTGCCACACAAAATTGGACACACATTGCCAAGGCTGGGGTAGTGTTGTGCGGTGCAGTCTGCACCACATTGTTGGTGCTCACGTGATCCAGAGCTGTATTTTCATAATGAACAGCAGACCATGAGCAGATATTTGCTGAATTCGACAAAAAGTCTATTACCTTACAATTACTTACCTCACATTTAAAATGGCCTCTTCTGGTTTGGTGCCACCATCAGTCACCCGTGTGGTCGCAGCGAGCATTACAAGATGTGACTGAGGCTTGCATTCCTCTCTACTCCTCTCCCTACATTTCTTCCATAGGTTCACACTGTTCTACCCCACCCAGTGGGTAGCTATAATTCAATGGAGGACTGTACCTTTAACAAAATTGCACTTTTGCCCCTATACAACTAGTAGATCTATCTCTATACTCTGCATATAGACATACACTGTAGGTATATATTTTTCCTCACCTCTGTTGATGATTCCATACATTTTTTTAAATAAAAACAATTACATTTGCAGGTGTTAATGAGAACTCATATCTGTAAACTACTTACTTTAGCATAGTTTATCAATTTCCCCCCTCACTTACTTGACTCCACTGAGCTGGCCATCACCTGCATATAGCTATTTTCACTGCAACCCCCTCCATTGAGCTTTCCTTTGTCTCACTTAGCCAACACTGACAGGGGCTTTTAAAAATAGAGGCGAACCGCCCAGATTACAGCGCAGCGGATTTTAATTACAGACTTTGAAATGTAACGGAGGGGGCGGGGGGGTTTATTCATGTAGGAGACACTGTCAAGGGAGCGATGGGGTTGGCGATGTGCTGAATAAGAGCGGAAACAGAGTGGTACATGTAAACGGGACACTAATTAGTGGCGTCCACAGTTAGTGGAGAAGCCTACTGGCTAACTGGCTACAGGCGGCTTGCCCAGTTATTTTTTGGAACGCGCAAGAGACGGTTGCTTTGGCGTGGGCCACCTGTTAGTTACCTTATATGAAAATCAGTTTATGTAAAAGCGTTGGCTTGTTTGGTAGGCCCTAGTCTAATCCAATTTGTATGTGATTATTACACTAGTAGCTATAGGCCCAACCTGCTGCACCATCAGCAAAGCAGTAGCTAGAGGACTCTGGGCCCCCCTGGAACATGTGTGCCCCCAGACCACCCTCCACCCATATCATATAGGCTACTGTACAATGACAACTTCCTCACTTCCGGAAAAGTTGTCGATCTTACGAGGGCATATGTATCAGACGTTAGCTTACAAGGGTACATATATCAGACGTTAGCTCATGAGGATACATGTATCAGACGTTATCTTACGAGCTTACGTGTCATGATTGACAATCATAACATAACATAGTTGCTATAGCAACGTTACCTTCATGCATGTAGTTCTCATGAAATATATATCTTCTATTCTTGGCTTTATCAACATTTGCCCTTAGTCAACGTAAACTGGTCATCTATAATAGCATTAACTGGGTGATTTATGGCACTACAGTAGTAGTGCCATAAATCACCCAGTTATGTTATGTCTTAGCAGAAAAGCCTTACAAAACTTTTAGAATGACTGAACTTTTATTAACTGAAAGTTACCCATGTATATTCAGTGTAGGCTGAATTGGGAGTACACACACACACAAATATAGCCTAGATACTATTAATTATATAGAGTAGACTATTAATTAAACATAGATGCATAGAATGCACCTAACATTATTTGAACTATCTTCAGGAAGGATTCACCATTGCCTACAGTAGTCTATAGAATGTCACAGTTTCATATTCCACAACCAGTAGGGTTATTATAAAGCAGAGCACTGAGCAAATGGAGGGAGACCTACACCAACTTTAACTGTACTACTAGAGTAAACTGTCGAAGGTTAGGCCTCATTTCAGTTGGCCACTATTTCCATTGCCCGCCGGCTGATGTTTAGCAGTGTTATGAAATGTTACGGTGCAATGAATGCGACGTTGTAACGACGGGCGGCGCACCTCATTCCCTGGTGCGCCTCGCCGGTGGCGGTGTGTTTCCGAACCGGCGCTGTTCTGCCCGTGTCAGCGACCCACACCCACACGTGCGGTTTGCTGGGCCAGTGGGCCCTGTCGGATGTGAGGGCATATAAGGCTGGAGGGTTCCCTTTGTTTGTGGGGTATTGCTTCGCCTGTTTGCTTTTCCTGACGAGAGTATAGGACTGTTACGCGCCTGTGTTTGTGTGATCAGTTCTGCTGTTTCATGTTGGTTTCGCCGACCGGTGACAGGCGTGTGAAAAAATAAATCTCTTTCTGATCGGACTAAACCAGGGGAGATTATCATATATTATAAACTTTTCAATTAATTGCATGTTTTTTGTGGTTTTCATTAAAATCTCAGGCATACAACTAATATGTATATTAGAATGATCAATTATTCACAGAACAGGTAGGCTGGCTATATATAGTTTGCAGATTTTGTAGATGTAGGGCAGTGGGTGCCTCTATAATTGTCACCACCTTTCACCCCACCAGCGATGACTCTGACAATCGACGACGTCGTCAAAAGCGAGGAAGAAGAAACGTCTTCAGAGAGTGTGGAAAAGTGGATTCAGAAAGTGGGCGGGGCATCCCGTTCGCGCTTGTCCAGCGTTGTGTGTGCGTGTGTGCGCGTGTGCGCGTGTGTGTGTGTGCGTGTGCGTTTGTTTGCGCCCGTCTGTTTCAGAGGGTGTCAAAGAGCTGTCGCTTCAATTTTCACTCCTTGGCAACCGTCTAATAGCCTGCAGCGTGCTTCGGTGTTTGAGAGACTATACTATAGGCCTCCCTTGAAAACTCAGGTTAACGTGGTAGGACGGAATACGTTTTAATGGCGTGGACAGACGATCCTTATAATCCACACAGTGCAGTACAACCGTACAGCTCTGACACGTTTCAAATATGTCTTGTAAGTGTTCTTCTTATTGCGCCATAAGATAGTATTGATCACAGTGACATATGTTTTTTGCAGGTAGCCTATATTTTTGTTGATATTTTGTGACATTAACACTGTTATTATAACAGTAGGCTAGGCATAATTCCATTTACTCTACTATTGCTGCTGCACTATACTATATATACTGCAATATACTACTAGGCTAGGATAACTATAAAATCTGGGACTGACATTTTTTTATCAAGTCAGTTAGACCGATTGTCACGTCCCGCAGATTGAAGGATTGACGGCGCAGGTAGACACTTGATTTTTTTATTTTGTGCTGACGCCTGCAGGCAGAGCCTCATTACAGCCTGTTCTCTACAGGCGCCTCCGCGGCATCCAACCACTCTGCTCCAACAGCTCCCAGCCACCTCGATGCCCGGCGGCTCCGCTCCCACTTTTAGGACCGGTGGTCGCGTCAAGGAGGGTATGGCGCCACTGGCAGGCTGTCACCCATATACGCGCACACTATTACTGCAGACCTATGTTACACTCAAGATGTCACAGCCGGACCATTTCCTTCCTTGTCTGTCAAACTGTCACAGCTCTTGTACAATGTCTGTTTAGATGTATTATACGCCCGCGACATGGCCCGGCGCACAGTGGTGTTAGTAAATGTAGCCATAGCCTAGCCCCTTGCTACTGTACTATTGTGTCTGATAGGCATTCTGATGTCGATATTTGGCAGAACTATTCATGGATCAATATATCAGCCTGTTATTCTGCTTCTTCTTTTAAAGTAGATCATCTACATGTGACATCTCATCTACAGTAGATGAGATGTCACATGTAACACACCAAAACAAATGCTCCGTGGGCCACACACACACACACACACACATATACACACACAAACACACAATGTGCACAAGCATCAGCCCGGGTATGTCATCAAAAGAACAACGTGTACATTGCTCTGATTGGAGTGCATGATGTCATTCTCCGCTAATTACGCCACTACATATTCACATATACAGTAGTTGTTTGCTGCTATATTAATGCTTAACAAATATCACCTTTATTATTATTATTATTATTATTATTATATTGTATTATTACATACCATACCAATTGTATTACAAAGCGAGGATCAAACACCGGAGATATTTGGTATATGAAGGAATAGTCTCTCTCAGATCTCTTTATGTGTTCTCTCCCTCTTCAGACAGCGTCATAAGAGAAGTGCTGATACCATGAACACAGAGCATCAGAGCAGAGGCACAGCATATTAGATGCAGGGGTGACACAAGCATTTTTGAGGAGAAAAAACATGCTTTATTTCGGCTCATTCATTGTATTCTCCTTGAATAATTTCACCTTAGGATACAGTGATTTGTCTCTATTAAGATCAATCTCACAAATACATGTTTTACTAAATGTACCAATGAGGCAGTATATACTGTAGGCAGTATATAGCAGTAAATAGCATTCTATTTGCTATCTACTGCAACTAGATATTTTCTTCTGGTGCTATAACTAGAAATTGCCTCACAAACTGCCACTGTTCAAAGATTAGGTGGGTATTGTGGTGAGATGGTGTATGTAAATGAGCCAAATATAACATTTCATTACAGTGCAATTGGAGTTTAGAACTTCTCATATTTCTAGCCTCAAGTGCATTTTTTTCTACTCTTTATCTAACATTTATTTTAATGCCGGTTAAATTGCCCGAATAAACCACAAAATCAGCAGTCTCTGACAGCTGTGAGCCGTTATTCACTGATTTACATTTTAAATGTGAATTTATTCAGTTCATATTTTGGGCCATTTATGAACACTTCAGTGTGTGTCTGTCAACAGTTCAACAATACACACACATTCAGTAGGCCTATATGTGAAGTTTTATAACAGAACCCACATTTTGCCACCTACTGTTTACGATTAACAGCATGTAGCTTTTAACTAGTATGTTGATGATGTCACCCTGAACCATGAAACAGCAATGACAAATCAACTTTGTTGTTTACATTGTGATATCTGGCTGTTAGACATAAGAAATCTCTTTAAATCCACTTTAATGCCTTTTTCCATTTGCAAGGAAAATGCCAGGCCTTAATCCCATGTCTCAGATTAATTCTGCACTCTCTGGCTGTAAACGCACTTAGTGCCAAAATGCCCACATTAACTGACATTAGTGGCATAATTATATATAGAGTTGACTTTTTTTGACTTTGACCATTCATTCCACTTAGACGGGGCATATTGTGAGGTCTATCTTCGCATTACTTACCGTTGCATCACTGCTAAAATCAGACAAATTACTGCAAATCTTTGTTGGAATGTTTGTGTTGCTGGGTAAGAAAATCGATTATTTAGCAGTGGCGTGAGTCATCCAAAACACATTGAGCTGGAGGTTTGGCACTTGAGCGGGGTTGGTTTTAGCAAGGCAACTGACAGGTAGTGGGTTTATCAGCCTTTCTCCTAGTGGGAGGACAGCATAGGAGATAGCTAGGAAGTTCATCAGATGATAGTGTATCTCTGTGCGTGTGTGTGTGTGTGTGTGTGTGTGCATATCATATCCGTCCGTTGTTAGTAAGGAGACATCATGGCACTGCCATCCCGGAGCTGTATGCGCACCATGTCCATGTTATATATCTTTCCACCACTAGATGTCACACGAAGCGGCACCGGCGTCTCAAACCGAAACAAATGCTCTGTGGGCCACACACACACACGCACACACACACACACACACACACACACACACGTACATTGATTTGTGCTGGAAGTTAGCAAGAATTACTGACCCTGCCTTTAAGTTTGGTGTTTATGTGGTACTCTCTGGCCAGAGCTGGTGGAGCTGATGCTGATGCAGAATGCCCAGATGCACCAGGTCGTCATGAGCAACATGACAATGTCAGTGCTCGGCTCCCTCGGCCACCCCGGCCCTCCATACGCCCCCGAGGTACAGCGGCTCCAGAACTAACAGTCCTATTTATTTTGCATTCATTCAGTGAAACTCCAATTTCATGCAGAGTATTTATTCGCCTGACAAAACGCTGCAGCATCACATTCATAATTTAACGGGACGCTCCTCAAGTTTGTGAAATCACACTTGTGGTTGGAGCAAAACATTTCGTAGTTTTGGCGTGTGCTGAGTGGCTCGCATGCAGGCTTGCGCTGTTCTCTACCCTTCCCCCCACAGCCACTCACACCGACAGTCACGTAGTTTTAACATGAACAGAGAGCTGGAGCAGAAGGGATCTGCCTTTATAACTAAATCGAGGAGGGCACCTTTAATGTATTCATTATTATGCATATTATTGTCAATCCGTTAAAACCCAAGATGAGCTAACATCTTGGGTTAAGAATAAGGGGCAGACGCTTTAGCCAGGAACACCGGAGTCCAAGGACGCCCTAGCGTCTCTCTCTAGAGCGTCCTTGGGGTGTTGGGGGATAGTGCTGTTTCCGTAACATGCACAGCGCTACTGGCTGGCCACCGATACACTTGTCCCCTCTTCCCCCAGGGTCCCAGGACCCCCGTGGTGATTGAAGAGGAGGACCAGGACGAGGACGAGGTGTACCACCATTACTACCACCAGCAGACACCAGCGTACCCATGCTACCCATCCTGGCTGCCCCTGCGTCCGCCTCCACCCGGAGCCCCTCCGACCCCTGCCTCCGCAGCACACACAGACAGGTGACAGTGGCAGCAGTAACCCCTCCACGGGGCATTTGTTGACTGGCCACTACACAACTTAGTTAAGTAAAGTGTAACTGCAGCCCACATTGACTGATCCCAAGCCCCGCCCCCCTTAGTGACTGTAAGGTTGGACAAAACAGCCTAGTAGCAGAGACACTATATAGAGGAGACATGATGCCACTTAGAGCATTTTTAGTGGAGCTCTATGGGACAGTTCTGAAACGCCAAATGTGGCAGTTGGAAGAACACTTGCCCGACGTAAAGCGCTCAGTTACAAATTGTGGTAGACTGACTTTGAACAAGAAGAGGTGGAGTATATATTACAAATGCACACAGCAGCTGCCAGCTGCCTACCATATTGTTTAAATTAAACAGTTTTATTAGCTTTTGTACAATTAATGAAAGAGTCCATGTGAAATGTGTTAATAAAAAGATTGCGTCCATATTTCAGTACCGGCAAGGTGAAAAATGAATGCCCACAACCCACTCTATTAATCCATATAGAAGGCACACATATCTACGTGTTATTGCAGTTGTATTGACAATGTTAATATTATTGAAGATCATAATTTTTTTATGAATGATTAAGATAAAGGGTTAGTTTACCCTCAATGATCAGATGTTAAAATTGAGACAACCTGCTGTACTGACAGCAAAAATTGTGATCTTTTGTAAGTACCTTACCAGCCTCTATTTCTTTAATAAGTGTCATACTAGTGTAAATAAGATATCCTCTGAAAAGAAATCGTTTTTTTGTATGCTAATAATGCTAGAAGAGCATATTCATTGTGTTAGCAAGGCTGTAGGCTATAGGAAGCTGGCCAAGCATGGTGCGTTCTGCGCCTACGGAGTCTGTTGTGTTTCTAAGCAATAAGCTGTTTGTTTTAGTTTTAGACAGCAACGGCCGTTAACCTTGCGCATGTGAAGTAAAAGTATAAACTGCTTTTTAAACCTTATTTTGGGGCAAAATCAAACGTGATCGTATATGTGCAGCCCCAATTATTCCAATGCAGCGCCCAGACAGCTACATATACCATGCATGGCCTGGAACAAAGTCAATTTACCCCAAACTTGTTGCAGAAATACAGTTGTGGCCTCAGATTGATCATAGGTACATGCATGGGAATTAATGTAATATACTCAAAATACTCATTAACGCCCCCAAAGAGAAATAACGGGCAATATTGTTTCCTGTTAGTTGCTTCCTGTTAGTGGTCTCTTTATTAAACGCATTATTTACTCTGAAACCTGCGCCTGGTTCCTGCTCTTCCCGCCCGCACCGTGACACCTATCGACACCTATCGCGTCCTAACCGTCCTGGAGGGGTGGAGTCTGTATGATCCCTTCTTCCCAAGGTTTCTTCCTGTTTTTACCCACATGCTTTCTACAGATGTTCTCCCTTGCCCAGGAGGGAGGAGCGGATTACAGCTGTGTTGTTTGTTTGCATGTGAAACGTGGGGCCTGTAGAGCGCTTTGAGACTGTGATGTGGTAAAGGGTGGTATAAATAAACCTGACTTGACTTGACAGCCCCCTGTACCAGGCCTCTCTGTGCACCCACACACACAGGTGCTTTGAGTTATTTTGGCTGATTGGGTCCCAGAATTGCAACCAGTCATATACTGGAGGTGTCAGGAGTTGTCCCGCCCCCTCCAACAGGTGCAACAGAACTGAACCAGGCAGAGACAGGTTGTCAATCATGCGGGGAATGTAGACGCACACACAGGCCTGAGAGAGGAACATTAAACTCAACGCCTCTGTGTTGCCTGCCAGGAGGTTTAAAGCCATAATAATACAAGAATATAATAATATTACCCCGTGACTGGGAGAGTGTTGTGTGGCCCAGTCTGCACCACTTTGTCTGTGTTGTCATGGACAGAGCTTGATAACAGGTTTTATAGCGTACATTCGCTGACTATGCCTTTAAAGACATCCTACATGAACGGCAGTGCCTCTATAAAGCATAAACAATGTGCAGGACGTATGAACTAATGTGTACCAACGTCTAGCTTGGAGATAAGATAAAAGAAGAGGGGCAGATATAAGATAAGGTTAGAGAGGGGGGGTGGACCATGTGAACCATGTGACATCACAATGTAAACAATGTGTGTGTGTGTGTGTGATGTAGGAGTGACATCGCAGTCCCTCCAGCCCCGTCCCCCAGTGCTGCCACGACCACGGGAGCTAACGTCCCCACCGCAGCAGGCAGGCCATTACACAGCAACACCCAGCTATCGTCCAATTAGCAGACAGCACTGCTGTGATGTCAGGAGGGCCTTGGGGCTGGCACACACACACACACACACACACACACACACACACACACACAAATACACACGCACACGCATACACACACCTACACACACACACACACACACAACTACACACCTACACACACACACACACACACACACACACACAGGTGCTAATGGCTGTGGCCACTTTGCTTGGAGAGGGGGTTGCCGACTCAACAATGACGACAGTCTTCTTTATTTGATGTTTGTGTGTTACATTAAACTGTTTTGTCTCTTCTGTAGAGTACTACTGTGGCACTGACCACTTTCCTCACTATCTATATGCCACATTATGAGAGCACCCTTCAGTGGTGCTGTTTATATTTAGCGTACTTTAAGTTTGCTTTAGTAGGCTATAATAAAATGTGAATGATATTATGTGCGTACCTGTTCATTTATTCTAAATGAATTACCAGCTTTACCCAGTAGGGGGCAGCAACTGATTGACATTATATTGTTTTCGAGAGAGCCTGTGTTTGTCACAGGAGCTGCTGCTTTTCTTTGAACAAATACTTCGAGCTTTATACAGTGCAGTATGTTGTTATTGCAGTTTTGTCTGTTTTATTGATCAGACTTACTGATCTTTTTCTGCATTTATTCGTACGAAGTTTATTAAGAGAGAGACCGCTTTTGTGCTACCTGTATGTGTGTGGGGTTTATACACTAACACACACACATTGATTTTCACCAACCAAAAAAATTAAATAATCCACAGGTTGTATTCAGACGTTAGCCTACGTAATTCGACTTCCTGCATTCTCTTTACATACTCCTGGCGCAGCGGGCAGGCTGCAATCGATGGCATTCGCTCCGCCACTGCTTTTTCTAGCACACAAAGGGGTCAAAGATGGGGAAGCTGTGTTCCCGCAGCAGTCACTCACTGTGAGTCAGCGTGTTGAGACCCCCACTTATGTCGCAGCTCCAGCCTGTGGCGGTGGCAAAGTGTGACCCGTCTCTTAAAATACACGTCGATGAGTTCCTTGAGCGATCGCGTTGGAATAAAACCAAATTATCTCCAAATAAGACACTGCAAGTGAAGACAAACCAGGGTCATCTTCTTTTTAAGGAGAAATGAAGAGGGTGGGGGGAACAACCACTTCAAAGTTAACTATTCAATTTCAGCCTATTTATAGAGCTGATTGTGATGTTGCGTACATAGAGATGTATTGCTTTTCATGTGGCCTTACTACGTTCTAACCACTGCGGTCGGATATTAATGATTCCAATTTCCATGGGACCTAAGGCTAATTACTGTGACTTTCTGTGTCAACCCCTTAAATCATGGGCTCAGGAAGGCGCATATCTGAAGTTTAACAACTTAATTACAGTGAATTTCAGCTGTACTGTGTAGAGCATCTGAAGCTTAAAGATGGGTGTGAGGGAGAGAACACTGAAATATCTGATGAACAGTAGGATTAAGAGCTCAAATGGGAAGAATGTGCAGATATGGCTGTCTTTCCACTGTCTCCATGGGCGATGTTTACCCAGCTATTAATATCAAAGCCCTTCACTCTGCCTAGCACATCCCGGAAAAGTGATGGTAGAGAGAGAGATAGAGAGAGGGAGAGGGGCTTATGAGAGAGGTGTGTATAAGGGCTGCATATAGGATAACTTTTTAATGGTATAAAGCAGAACTTTTAATTGCAGTAAGTATAGGAATCGGTCTTCGCATGTTGAGTGAAACACTAAGAATAACGTCATCTCCCGCATTTGCTAATGTTACAGTGGGTAGTAATTACACTGACACACGAGGACTCAATAGAGAAACAAATATTTTGCCAAAAATTACAAAAGTGCAATTGCATTGTGTCACTATAGTGGCAGCTAATTTACTAAGATATCCTGTTTAAGTTTTAAGATCAGTGTATTTGGACTGACACCCTTTCCTCTTATTAGCCATTTTGGGATAGCTTGGTAGGCCAGGGGGTGTAGCTCAGTGGCAGAGCATTTGACTGCAGATCAAGAGGTCTCTAGTTCAAATCTGGGCGCCCCCTTTCTTTATAAACAGTTAAATACATTATGGGGCTCCCAGCTGGAAGGTCCTGGGTTCTAACCCCTGTGCTGACCTACCTGTAAGCATCCTTGAGCAAGATGCCTGATTACCTCATCTTGCTCTACAAACATTTTGAAACACGCTTGACTTCAACAATGGTCACTGGTGTGTGAGTCGTCCTTTACTTGGGTAAAGTCTGGGACACAGCGCTGGCTAATGGCATCAGTACCCGCCTACTTGACAGGAGAGGTATTTTGATTGACATGCATGACGACCAACTACGTAACTCAGTGACCAAATGGAAACCGGAAATTAAGGATAGCTTACAGGGGTATACAAATCTGATGTTCAGCACAGAGCTGCTTATGTGAAGTAGTGCTAATGGATGGAAGAGGCTGAGACTGCCTGTGTGTGTACTGGTGTGTGGTATATGTATGGCATCTGCTGGGAATAATAGTGCTGTTGCACCTCATCGTCATCATCTGGCTAGACCGGCTGGTTGGCAGCATTTCCACTTTGGCATAACCACCATGTTTGTGTTTTATGTTTTCTCATTACTTTTTTGTTCTTTGTTTGATATATCAGATCTTCCTGCTGCACTGCTACACCATTATATCATACTCGCTCGCTCCAACAAAGAATACATTTCTAAATATGTGTCAAGGCCTGTGTCCATGTCGACTAGTGGACTAGTGGAAGAGTCATGCCAGTGTCCCTGCATATTGAGAGTGAAACAGTCAGTCACACAGCAGAGTACTTGTAGATAAGGTCAAGTAGGGTAGGCTGTCATTTGACAAGAGGCGCATGCGTGTGTGTGCGCGTGTGCGTGCGTGAGTGTGTGCGTGCGTGCGCGTGTGCGTGTGCGTGCGCGTGCGCGTGCGTGAGTGTGTGCGTGCGTGCGTGCGTGCGTGCGTGCGTGTGTGTGTGTGCGCGTAATGCTAGGTTGTCAGGCAACGAGGGAACGATGTGTTCTGGATGGAGAACAAGATACATGAAAGTTAAATGAGCGATATAGAGTGAAGTGGGGTTTAGCGAGGGCAGAGGAAGAGGAGCACACTATCACAGTATGTACCCAAATCCCAATGAGCAGAGGCAGCGATCCAGCGCAGACACTCGGCTATTTACACAGCCTGTCAGGTTGACTCTCCCTCAAAGCCAGCCAGTCCACAGTGTGAAATGGTGTGTGTCATTTGTTTGAGGACCGCGCCGTACTCCTGCTGGATAAGAGCGATATCCACTTAACCAAGCTCTAAACTGCCGCCGCCACCCTCTAGCTTCACTGAGTAAGACTGCATTAGCCGGAGCACGAGTGATAGCAGTGCATCATCACTTAGGCTCATGTTGTTCCTCTGCCGCCTGTTTCAGAGCCGCGTAACCGTGGGCGGCCCTGCGCGTAACCGCGGCCGACCCTGCGCGTAACCGCGGCCGACCCTGCACGTAACCGGCACGCTGCCTAGAGGAGCATGTATGTGGAGCTGTTATAATAATAAAACACTGGAGACTGGAAGAAGGTGAAAAGCAATGCAACCTTTATTACGATAGAAAAATAATTCTCTAGGAAGAATATTGAATGTACACACACACACACACGATAACGTCCGACACATCGGTTGAGCTTGCTCAATATATTCTTCGCTTATCAAATATATCAGATGCCACTCAAAACACTTGAGTGGGTGGTCAGGGTGGTAGGTTGGCTATAATTCAGTTCACAAGGTCACTTTATTAGATTCACTTTTCCAAAGCCTTGCTTCTCTCTCTGAGGTGTCAGTGCTCTCGTCTACACACACACACACACACACACACACACACACACACACACGCCTCTGTTGACGTTGGTGGTCAAGGCAGAGCAGTCAGTCTCCTGTGGAGGGGTCAGAGAGTGTCAAGGGCTGCTGGAGACAGACCAGAGCTGTGCACCCACGATGCCATGGTGTGCTCACACACACACACGCACACACACGCACACACACACATCGCCTCCACACCCGATCTTATTCCCTGGCTAACCCTGTTGTCTTCCTATGCTGAGTCATTCTCAACCATTACAACATTAAAGGTGGAGTCAGGGATTCTGGGTAAAAGTTGTTGACAACTGAAGACTTTGCTTACTTACTAAACTCTATTTAAAATAAATAAATACATTAAATAAACACCTCACCCTTCAATGCTATATAGGGTACTTTCTCAGAAGCTCCGCCGAGAAAATTGGACACGCATTGCCAAACCTGGGACAGTGTTGTGTGGTGCGGTCTGCACCACATTGTTTGTGTTCACATTTACAGAGCCAGGGTCTGTGTAAAAACACCTGATTATATTTTCAGCGCACACACAATGGACAGCTAGGCGTACCGCGAGGCGATGTTTGTATAATTTCACACAAAAGATTGTGTTGCCTTACAATCGCTGACTCCACCTTTAACCTTTTATTACCATTATTAAACTTCTGTATTCACTTTGTGTACAAAATATCACATACATTTGTTGACAAGCGACAGGGTTGTAATGAGCACCACCACAAACCAACACACACAGTGCTTTACAGTGCTCTTGACCTCTACGGTATTTGGCTCTCTACCGTACAGTATTTGGCTCGGCTGTTACTTGCGTCAAGGTCAAGCGACTAAGTATGTTCGGTAAGCGACAAACAGGGGGCTGGGTGACTGTTTTCCGGGCTGTCTCCCAGGGGCGGGCAGCCCGGAGATTAGCTTAGAGCACAGCTGAGGGAGTAACCCTACGCACATGAATACAGATGCCTTCACACACACAGACATCGCTAACGCCGCTCTAATAACATCCACCGCCATCATGCCAACAATGGCAAAAATGTTGCTGCATACTACGTACAGTAGCTACTGCCGTGTGCAAGCTGGCTGTGGATGAGTCATCGACATACATAGTGTTTCATGCTCTTTTCTGACGCGCTCCGCCCCTGCAGTAAACTACATTCCTCCCATCTTTTTCCTTCCCTACCCCCCTCTCTACTACCCCACTCCATCCCTTCATCCCCCAACTTCCCCAGGGCTCAGCCCCTCTGAGCTTCCTGTGACATGGAGCGACCCAGGGCTCTGGGCGCTTTGGCGAACTCCATGTGGGTGGGTTTGAGCGGGGGGAGGTCCCTGGTGATGTCGTCCATCGCCCTCTTGCCCGGGCAGGCTCCGCTGGGGACGAGGCAGGGCCGCAGATCCTCCTGGTCGTGCGGGGCCCCGCGGCCCAGTCTGACGCCCAGCTCTGCGGGGGTGAAGATGGGCAGAGGAAGGGCGTGCCTCTTTGGCGGCAGCAGGCGGTGCTCCCGGACGCCCGTCTCCACGGTGCCCACGCGGAACACGCCGGAAGGGCAGCTTTGGCGCAGGGTGCGAGCCTGCCACTGTCGCGACAGGGACTCCCTGCGAGAGACGTCCGTCATGTCCATCGTCTGCCTGCAGGGGGCGCCAGAGGAAGCGGAGTTAAGAGTGTGTGTGTATCTGTGTGTGTGCGGAGGACGGGGGAGAAGGGGGGTTACAGGCGTGACTCATTCATATCACACACACACACAAGCACTAACATGCACGAAAGGCCATGAAACTAGAGGAGATCGGATTACACACACAGAGTGGGAGCTGCGTGATGTCATTCTTTGCTCAGGATATCAATACTCTACTATATCTTTACATAGAAGATGTTTGCGGCTATATTAATGTTTGAGTCTGCTGTCCTGGACTATTGATATTTGAACAAAAACACATTTCCTTTTACTGCAATAGGGTGCTCCCTCAGAAGCTGCGCTGCGCCGGCCCAATGGCTATGCTGCGTTCACATGGAAGCCAAGCGAAGGAGACAAAAACCACCGCCGTTCACTTTTCGTGAGAGTTGTCAGTTTACAGCGTTAAGAAAGACAAGATGGCCGTTTGCAAGCCAACTAGGCAGGCGTTTAACTAGAACAGCCATGTTGCCGAAGACCGCCTACGTGACTTTGACCCAACGAAGAACTATATTTTACAGGTGCAACTTTGGGTCTAAGAAAAATTTGCCTCTTTGGCTAGAAGCCAATAACAAGCATTTGAGTCAAGAGATGATGCTAGACGGCTGTCCCTCTTAGTAATCTTGTTTAATTAGTGATATTGTTTAGTTAGAACAGAGTTGCCTTCCAGTATGACAATTCAGTGGAGAACTTCATAATAACATAACTACTGCCTAGTTAATTAGGTAATGAGATTAAAAAAGAAAATATATTTAGAAGATTTTTAATTAACTTTAAAGTTTAGAGACTCACATTTAAATCAAAGTGGGTGTCATTAGTGTCCGTCATTATGCACCTCAATATCTCATATGAATTAATAGAACACAAGCAAGGTCCTCTAAGCTATCAAGAAAGGAACTGAGTATGATCTTGTCTGCCTCTAGATGTCACACTGTCAGCATCTCAGACCAAAACATATGCTTTGTATGCCACACACACACACAAACACACACACAGCTTACAATCGCTGACTCCGTCTTTAATGTTTAAAATATTGCATTAATGAGCAGCCTTAGAGGTTTCTTGTCTAGGCTAAGTGTGTTTCATCTAGGTTATAGAGATCTCATCTAGGTTTTAGGGGTCTCGTCTAGGTTGTAGGGGTCTCGTCTAAGTTGTAGGGGTCTTGTCTAAGTTGTAGGGGTCTCATCTAGGTTGTAGGGGTCTCGTCTAAGTTGTAGGGGTCTCGTCTAAGTTGTAGGGGTCTCATCTAATTTGTAGGGGCCTCGTCTAAGTTGTAGGGGTCTCATCTAGGTTGTAGGGGTCTCATCTAAGTTGTAGGGTCTCGTCTAGGTTGTAGGTTCTCACCTGTCCTGTGGTCTTGTGTTGAGGCTGACACTGTGCCAGTCTGCTCTGTAGCTCTCCCGCTGGTTGTTGTTCTCCTCCTGTACGCTGCAGGCCAGCTCAGCTCCGACCACGGCCCCGTTCCTCCTCTCCAGGACGGTGCACACCTGCATCCTTGTCACAGTTTTCTGCTGTTCCACTGCCACTTCCCAGCTTTTTCTCTCTCTCTCTCTCTCTCTCTCTCTCTCTCTCTCTCTCTCTCTCTCTCTCTCTCTCTCTCTCTGTCACTCTCTAGTCTTCCTAATTCTCTTCTTTTTCCAGGTCCAGGTCAGGGTTGTCTGTTGTGCGATGCTCTCTGCCTTGGGAAGTGGTGCGATGCTTCAGTCCCCCTTACTTGCACTATACTCTTTCCCTGTATCTCTGTCCTCTTCCCTGCGTGTCCAAGGCTTTTATAGACGGCTGCTGCTATTTCCGATACGTGTTGTCACTCCACAACCAGTGGGTGCTGACACCCGACACCCGACACTGGCTGTTCCGTCCCCACAGAGCTGGAACTGACTGCAGAGAGGGATTACGGGTAATTGGACTGAACGTCCCAC
Organism: Typhlichthys eigenmanni; assembly: GCA_027564635.1. Taxonomy (NCBI): domain Eukaryota; kingdom Metazoa; phylum Chordata; class Actinopteri; order Percopsiformes; family Amblyopsidae; genus Typhlichthys; species Typhlichthys eigenmanni. Next base: position 13,492 of record JAODUK010010212.1, on the reverse strand, counting down.
CAAAAAACTCCCTCCCCTCGATCTGTATGTACACAATTACCTCTGCAATCACTACCTCCCTCCAACCCTTTCCACATCAAGTTGGTGCTGGTGGCACAGAGATGAAAGTGTCCCTCATAACAGAAACATGGGAGGCCCTCAGTACACAGAGATTATGTAGGGGGGGGGTTGTGTTAGCGTTCTCAAAGCCACGGGTGGCACCTTGCTAATGTGTGGAAACAGACATGGTCAATATTAAACAATGACACAGCTGTCTCATTCCATACACAAGCGCCTTTGTTATACAGTTCACAGCCGAGGACACAATTAAGAGACAGCACATTTTTAAAAGTTTTATAGTATTAATATACTGTAAACGTAAAGAGAATATAACATAAGTAGAAAATGATTCTTTGAATCTAAGTCTTAAATATTCCAGATGTAAATATGTAAGTCGTAAACATCTGAGAAACGTCTGCAGCTGTCCTTTCATTGTATTCCACGGCTGTATTCCATATTTAATTTATTTTTAATTGTATTATTATATAATAATTTCACAAATTCATTAATTTATTGGTTAGTTCATTAATTAGTTTGACAAGAGCAGGCTGCCCCATAATAATTAGATGCCTTTACAGTGATTTCTCCATGAGTCCTCCATCCAAAGTGATCCATGAGTAATGAATCCTCCCCCATCCCAAGCATATTTTGTGTCAATGCACTAGTGTTGACTATCTCAATGACTCACTCGTCTACATCAGGCACTGACATCACCACGACAGATCATAATATAGGCTACATGCGCATGCGTCCACCGCGTCATTAATCACGCTGCCGTCAGATGCTTTCGAATGACTTATAATGGATATATCTGTTTAACAAATGACTAGGCTATAGCCTATATAATGTTGGTCATATCTGGTTAAGCAAATAGGTCATCTTTCATTCCACTGTGAATCTCCTGGCTCACTAATCAAAGGTTCATATTATGGCCTTCATCCATACACATGGGCCCTATGCCTCAAAGGTCTGTTGATGAAGCACCACGTTAACCTCCTATCTCCACTATTCTGGAAGCAATTTCAGGGCACCATTACATGGATACAGTGTATCTCTCTCTCTCTCTCTCTCTCTCTCTCTCTCTCTCTCTCTCTCTCTCTCTCTCTCTCTTATGAGGTTGCAGGAAGGATTGCGCATTCGGTTATGTTATGCAGCCATGGCAACCGTGAAGTGGCATTTAAGAAACGTAATAAGTTGCTGCGCAAGGCATAAGTTGAGATGTTAGATCAAAACTGTTTCACCATACCGCTGGCAATCGATTCTTTGACCTTGGCTGAAAACAAACCCCGTCGCCATTCCTTCAGCTGGTCATCTATCGCTCTCTCTCGAGAAGAAATGTAGTCTTATGTTTTTTTTTTTATGGTGGTGGCGGGGCGGGGGGTGTGACTCGTGCCCTTTGCTGTTTTAATGAAGCTGCGAGCGCATGGACGTTCTGTACAAGGTGAGCAGTGATGAGCTGGAGGTCAGAACCAACCAACCAACCAAGCCCCCCCCTTCCGCAATAACACCCCCACCCCATCCCTCCTCCTCTCCGATCCTAGGCCCTGGCTAATGGGACACAGCGTGTTGCGTAATCTCGCCGCTACTGCTGCAGCGGAGTGACAATTAAATGAGCTGTCAGGAAGAGAGAATAGGGAAATTGTGCCCCCCCTAAAAAAAAGAAATATTCCGTGACTCTGACAGGAGCCTGGTAAATAAGGTGAGTTGTGGAAAGTTACTGGGCGAGTCAGTGCATGTTTTAGATAAGTTTGATTTGTTTGTGACAAAGTCATAATAAAGCATATGGTGGGGGTTGGAATCTACACTCACATTTTCACTTGGCTATTGCAGACGACGTAGTGGTTGTAGCCTATATTCGGGACGCAAACGTACTGTATAACGCGTCGCACTAGCAGAAGCGTAACCAGTTATGTTACGTCAACGTGTGTTAAAGATGTAGTCAGCGATGTTATGTCAACGTGTGGTAAAGGTGTAGTCAGCGATGGTAAGTATATAAATACATATTTTCGTCAAATTCACCAGATATCCTCGCATGTCCATTAGAAATTATTCAGGTGTTTCTACACAGCCCTGACCCTGTAAATAAGAACACAAGCAAAAGTGATGCAGACCGCACCTCACAACACTATCCTAGCCGTGCGAATGCATTTCCAATGTGGGGGGTGGGCCTTCTGAAGAAGCACCCATATGGTATTGAAGGGAGATGTGTTCTGCTTTCTAAAGAATGAGTGACTTTAAGCTGTGTGCTGACTGCCACTCTGTGTCAAAAGACCTGGCTTTAGAAGAGATTGGCTTACATAACAACAGCAACAGCTGGCAGATGATCACTTAAAACCGTCCCACAGGAGTGGTTGCGTTACAATTCTGTGTTCCAGACAACTCGAAAGTCAGATATTTGTCAGATATAATTTACATGTTACAGAACAGGTTTTATATGATGGTATGACTTATTTTAATTAAATACAGGCAAATAGCCTACTGGTCAGTTTATGTGGCCTTGCGCCTCCAGGGTTGCCCCCAATGTTGTCTGACATCAAACAAATGTTTCTCCGTGGATGGAAGATGTAGTAGGACGGAACTCCCACTTTGAGTGGCATTCTGTTGTACCTTTTCTAATAGGTCAGAAATTCTCAACTTCCGAGTTGTTTGGAACGCAGCATTTGACCACACTTTGCACAATGCTGACTGACTTACATTGCCTACATGTGTTTGCACCAGTATTCCAATGCTTCAACATTAGTGTTGGGCAGTAACTAGTATGAAGTAGTAACAACTGTAATATTATTCCTTTTTTCAGTAACTAGTAGTGTAACTAATTACTTTTTCCAAAACAGTAATAATATTGCAATTACTAATCTAAGTAATGTTGCATTACAAGAAGGACATTTCTGGTCCTAGCAAACTTAGAGTAGGCTAATTGAACCAACCTGTCCAATAATCTGGTTTGAGAGGCTGTAATGTTTTCACTTTGGCTGATTGTTGACTCCTAAGATTAATTAGTGTTCCAATAAACAGGATTCAATTCTAAAATGAGCTGGCCACAGAGGTTGTCTTTCAGAAGGGGTGAGGCAGAGTAGTGATTCATGTAAGTAATTACTTGTAATACCCAGTAATAAGTAAAGTAATAGTATAACTTTCTGAAGGAGTAATAAGTAAATAGTATGTTACTATTTACTTACTATTCATGAGTAACTTGCCCAATGCAGTCTAACATACCTATAAGCTATTGTACAGTACACACCCTGAGCAACATTTTCATTGTTTTGTGGTTGCCAGAGAAATGCTTATGTCCATGTACTATGCTAATTAAATACACAAAGCAATGGAGCTTAAGGTTTAAACGTTATTTAACGTCACCGTCATACCACAACACTTACACAAACTACCACACAATAGAATGATCACATTCTTGGGGCGTTCATGTGACACTCACACATCCACTCTCCTACATACCTACATGTTTATGTTTGTTTCACATTTTAAAGCAGTTAAGTGTAGGTTAACTGGAATTACCCAAACACAGGCCTACACATGTTGTAATAATAACAACTCACCCCCGCTGGATCTCATTCAAAACAAAACATTGTGATTGAATTAAAAGAGTGCTGATAATCATAAGATACAAAACGAGCAGGCATGGCCTCAAGGGAACATTTAAGCCCTGCAGGTTGAGGAATGCCAAAGAACAGGCAGAGAAGCTCTACAGTAGACACAAACGACAACGGACATCCAAGTATTAAGCTGAAACTTAGCAGAATTAAAACAGAATTAAGGGGAGAAAAAATAATTTGTTCATTATAAACTCCAAGCAATAGCTGTGAAGCTGTAGCCTGTATGAACAAACTAAAAGAGGAGAGAGACCTGTAAAACTTCTACCAGCCTTAACCTTTACTGCCCCCTGTTGCGTGTCTTAATCATTGCAGCGCACACAGCACTTGAACACTGAGGCTTCAGTTTTCCTCACTGTCCTCGTCATCTTCGTCATGCCGGCGGGGCCCGTTCATGACCTCAACTCTGGCCAGCAGCAATGGCAGGTTGATGGAGAGCCCTGTCCCCGCCTCCTCCTCTCCCTCATCCTCCTCATCCTCATCTCTGGGGGGGTAGAAACGTTTTGCTTTGACCACAAACTCCTCAGCTGCATCTAGGTAGATGAGACGGTCCTGGAGTTGCAGTTGGACAAGGGAATTCAGCGTTAAAGGTGTAGTCAGCTATTGTAAACTAATTGTCAGATAATACACTCTTTGTTAAATTCACCAAATATCTCCTCGCATTTCGCTAGCTTACCGTTCTGTGCATATTGAAAAAATAGAGACTCTGTAAATAGGCACATAAACAAGGTGGCAACACTGCGGGGGCGGAGCTTATGTGAGGGAGTTTGTTTTCATTTGAACTTGAAGTTAGCAAGCGTTCTGGAGAGTGACCAACCCTGCCTTTAAATGTCACCACCTGTTTTTAAAAGGAAAACAAGCAGGGATTCTGCTGGAGGCCCTCCTATTGGTCAACAGAGGCCCCCAAATACCATATCAGGTGGACGGGTTGCCTGTAGAGCCTATAGGCACACACACGCACCTACACACACACACAGATGGCGGTGACAACTATGCAAGGCACATTCCGACTAGCGTAAGCAGTCAGGGTTTGGTGTCTTGCTCAGGGACAGCTAGACAGGTGACTATAAGAGACAATGGTGCCTCGAACCAGCTTTGCAATCACCTGTCAGCCGCTCTACCCACTGTGCCGTTGCCGCGGTAACAACGTTTCACAGTCTCCCGCTCTCACCCAGTGTTAGGTGGGTTACTTTTTAAATGTAATTCGTAACTATAGTTACCAGACTAAAATTATAACCAGAATCAACATGTTTTGATTACATAAATGAAGTAACACATTCATTTTGTATTACTAGACTAAAACACTAATATTTTAAACACCATTCAAAAAGGTTTTACCGTATACTGTATGGTGCTCTGGGGGGCAGACTAAAGTAAAAGCTTTTTTTTTTTGTTAAGCTCTGATTTGAATGAAAGGTCATTAAGAAAAAAACTAATGGTTTCATGCAATTTTCAATCATTCAATCATTTAAATTCTCAATCATCTTCTCAAAAATACCAGCAATCTGATTACAATATTTGATCTTGTAATGTAATGGATTACAGTTACCGTTTTGTTTTTGTAATCAGTTACTTCCCAACACTGCTCTCACCAATATGAAGAGGTATCTTTCCGGCGGTGCGTCTCTGGTGTTGAAGATGGACGTCTCGCTGTGGAGCGTATGGAGCAGTTACCGTGCCAACAGGGCGTTGCGCATTCGGTCAAAGGATGCGCTTGCCGACACCGTCAACAGAGAGTCTGCCTCCGCCATGAAACCTGGAGGATTGATGGGGTGTGTTGATGTGTGTTGATGTGTGTTGCAGTGTGTTGATGTGTGTTGTAGCGTGTTGCTTTGTGTTGCTGTGTGTTGTAACATGTTTGCATATACAATCGGTGGTCTCACACAGGACTCGCCTCTCACCTAGGTTCTCCAAAATGGTCTTCCACTTATCTCTGACCTCACGACGCGTGTCTCTCATGGCTTCGATGTCAACACTCAGCCGGCGATACCCCTACGCAGAGATGGACATTGCAGTTGGGAATGATTGAGGCTGTTTTCACACTTTTATCTAATATTGAGGAGTGATTTGATGCCTCTGGTGAATATATGGCTGGTAGGTGAAGTCCCAGATGATCCTTGGTGTGCTCTTATCATTCTACAACTATATGTAATTGTTATTCTTTTATTCTTATTAAATTACTCTATATCATTCAACTACTGTAATCATTCTTCAACTACTGTATGTACAGGTTAGTCCAGGTCTTCCTCTTGCATCTAAGGCCTCTCTTGTCTTTCCGTGGAGCCTAAGCGGGTCTTGTTCCTGGCCTGGAGCAAGGAGTAAAGGGTCCGGTCATCGTGTCTCTCCGTGTGGCTCGGGTCGCCTGGCTCACTCCATAGGTTGGTCTCCTGGTCCCGACGTTTCTGGACCTCCCGGTCGAAATACTCCAGGGGGTCTGGACTACACACACACACACAAAATGTACATGTCACTATACTGCACCATACGCTGTGCAAACAAATACATTCGCAGAACCACTGACTGATGTAATGATTGACAAAGCAGTTCATGTTCTTACAGGAGTAAGGGCTGTTTCTCATCATCGTTGTCGTCGGCAACACAGCAACAACACTGCATGCAGAACTTCATCAAGGCCAACCCCATTCTTCAGCGGAGGCTATCCAGGGAGTTGTCTTGGTCTTGTGTTGCTCAAAAGGCAGGGCAGATTCTCAGAGCTGGCAGCCTCAGATCACACATACAAGAAGATGGGACTTACAGAGGGTGAATTACATAGGAAGAGTCCATTGTGTGCTGACTCTGCTCCTGCTAAATACCTTCTCCAATGCCGGGCAAAGACGAAGAAAAAAAATACAGAATGGAAAAATGCAGATGCAGCTGTCACAGACACACACATTCATTTGTTAAACCTTAATCCATCCCACAAAACTTGGGGTGGTGGAATATTTAACATAATGACATTAATAGAAGGCTGATCGCTGATCTCTAGTGTGATTATTATTGTGAGCTTGGGTCTGCAAGCTGTCTTGCCTTAAGCTGGTCCAGATACAGGTAAAAAAAAACAATCCTGCCGGTAGAGGATTGACGTCCAGGGGAGCAGGGCTCCAGACGTACTAAGCCCGGTCCAGCCGGTGAACATCCCAGTTATTGCCTTCAGCAGACATATCATACTTCATTTACCACTTCAGCTGTATGTCCTGTCCTCTATAAGGCATCTCATGCCTAAATGTCCCACTTGGCCACAGACCAAAAACAGTGCTTAATTTACACTTATTGCCCACTTCAAACTCACCCAGCAGTTGTCTCACCTACAGACTGGATGGCAGTATATTGCTATTTCATTGTATTCCCCGATATCCAGCTGTGTTTGCAGGTAGGCAGCTAAAGGCTCATTGAACACCACCAAATTAGCATTTACCTATGGGGGTGGCAATCATTGTTCCCCTTTGTTATCTTCCCTGTGCTGTCCTGTAACTTACTATAAAGCAACAGACTTTTCTTTTGTTTACTCAGAAATGTTTTGGTGGAGCTTCACTTGTGAAACCACACGTTTCTCCCTTACTGCGCACCATTGTATTATTAAAGTCTGCTTTCCTGATTCAACGCTATCCAACGACGACTGGTCTACATTTTGATGATAGAAAATGATTCCTATCACCCCCAACCCCACACTGTACAGCACCCTTATAAAGTGGTAGCTATTTATATTTATTTATTTATACTTAGCACTATGGCTCTGTCCTGAGAGCTCCCTGTCCTTCCATGCACGTACATGGAAAGCCCAAGGCAGTGAGAGCAGAAGACCCCACACAGGCTACAGAACAGAGCAAGCATCAACGACACCACCATGACACTGAGTAAGTCAGACACAGAATGAAAGGAGGTAGGGTGGAGGTGGATTGCATAAATGCTCGCAAAAGAAGTGCCAAGAATGGGTGCCGGCTAAGGCCGTTTAAACAAGGTGCCCTGAACAAGTCTGGCCAATAGTATGCTTGGTCGTGATCAGCTGAGCAGTCTGATCATTGAGATCAGCTGGCAATGAGCTTATTGAGATCTGATGATTGCAGAGATTATGCATGGCCGAGTTTGTGGCCTGCCCGAACAAACGTTATGCTCAATAAATGTAACGGTTGCCGACAGTCGATGTATGTTACAGCCTGGCTCAAAAGCCATAAACTAAACATAACCCGTATCTCCAAATTAACAGAATAACATACCATGAGGTGTAAACATCTGTAGGTGTATGTACTGAATGTGTGTGGTGTGTTGCATGCCAACTGAACAAAACCAAACAACAAATGACATGTGTGTTGCCAGGAGGGTCAGAGAGTGAATAGTGTGCTGGGAGCACTCTTATAATGCCCGGCCAGGTGTTGCCAATTAAGCCTAATGACATTCCAGCCACATCCAGGCCAGGGATGTCACAATGTATAAACCATACTACAGGGCTATTCAACTCCGGTCCTGGAGGGCCGCACCCTGCATGTTTTAGAGCTCGCCCTGCTCCAACACGCCTGATTCAAGGTTGTTAGAAGCCTGATAACAACCCGTTCATTTGAATGAGGCGTGTTGGAGCAGGGAGAGATCTAAAACAAGTTTGAGAGCAGGTGCTTCTAACAGTGCTAATATACATCTGACATCAAGGAAGACCGTGAGCACAAACTGCGCACTGTTAACGAAACCACATTGCGTTGGGGTGACATGTATGACACGCATTGACATTATGATTACAGAGGCGTTCACATCAAGGCCCTGTAGTGTGAAATATAAATATATAAACAATTACTTAAGAAAAGTGGAGGTTTCAACTCAAATCTCACTACAAGAATCTGCTATTCTGCTCATATTATTAGAGTTTAAGTACATTTCCATAAAAACAAACAAAAAAAAAGTCGGCTTGGTCAGTGTTCTAGTAATGGCTTAAACATGATTCAGAGACAAATATTTCTATACAGTTTGAAAGATTATTTGAACATTAATTAAAAAATGAAAAAATGAATGCAGACGTGTTAAATGCACACTATGAAGAGGCTAGATGCAACCTGGAAGAAACAGAAAATGCATTTACTGTAGTTAAGGCACCCACTGTCCATATTATATATAGTTTACCTTCATTTCAGAAACAGCACAGCATATATTCAACTGTTAACCCCCAATAACCATTTGAACAACCTCATTACTCAGCAAATTAATTCACACAGATTGTAGCATCAGAATAATATACTCCAACCCATTTGAACGTCACAACTTTGGGTTAACAGACTCCTTTAGAGGAAGAATAACTGAATAGCCTTTTTTTTGTTAGTAAAGAGGCACACAATGTTTTATTTTATTTTTTTAAACCTGGTATATTATTGGTAACATTAACTAAAAACTGGTTCATAAGCAGGCAGAGTTACTGACACAGGCAACTAACAGGCAAAATGTCACCTGTAAAGAACGTCGCTCACTTATATAAAGATCACTAAACAACCAAAAAAGTTCCTGGTGAGATTTGGATGTTCAAAGAGTCTCATTAAAATACAAAAATTAACTGGTCGTACATTCACAATTTAACAGTCACTACTGATTAATGTGTAAACCTGAAGGTCACTTGAGGTTTCTGGCACCCAACACTGGTTTTAACAAGTGTAAACCATTTACAACATTTCAGTTAATTAATTCAGCATTATTCATCATTGCACAACATTGTGTTTGGATTATATCCACTTTGGGACCTCTACCAATACAATGATCTGTTTTTCATGTTATGGCTGTGGATTCTTTCCTCCTTCAGGGCCATGTGCAATACTGAACCACAGGTAAGACCATGCAGTGACCGAACACTCAGACAGACAGACAAACGCGCACACAGACACACACAAGCAGAAGTGGGCAATATTGATGTTTAACATCATTAAAAGTAAGGCTCAGTGAAAGATGTGCTGCTGGCATGTTCTTGCATGCGCCATAATAGCATGAACAGCAGCTAACAGTGAAGGAAAAAAAAAAACCCCAAACAACTCAGTCTTCGGTCCATAGATATTTGAGACAGCTTGGCAATAATACAAAATATTCCATTCAGAGCGACCAAAGAAATACAGTATGTGTATGTATATATATGACAAACTGGTTGCAAAAGGGACATTGTGTCTACACTGAGAAGGGAAATCCTCTCGGATAACTACTCCTCTCCTGGCAAGGATGCGGAGAATCGCACATCTCCCATTGGCATGGTTCGTCCACTAAGCGTACATCCATCAGCCAGTGGCGCTACCTAGCATCTAACCCGCTAAGCGCACGGCTAAGTTGAGAGCACGCACTCTTATCTAGCCGTGCGCTAAGCGGGAGAGGTGCCAGGTCCTAGCGGTGCGAGGAGCGCAACTCGGCGATACGATGGCGAAGATGGGTCATGAATTCAAACATGGTGGCAGCCAGGCTCTGGTGGATGAGGTAGCGAGGGAGACGGCCCTAGCATACGAGAGGAAAGGGAAACGGTCAATACCTCGAAAAAGGGTTAAAAATAAATCAAATACTATTTAATACTGTCAGTTAAATGTGATATTTTGTATAGATACAAGATTTGTGACTGCAAGAGGTAAGAGAAACATGTTCCACAGTACATAAACCATCACACCTTCATGCAAGTATCTACACAGTATTGTTACAAGTAGGGCTACGCACTTGAAAATGTTATTAACGATCACAAAAACAATGTTGTCAAGGAAAAATAAAAAAAAAATAACTGTATTTTACACTGGGACTGCATACGGACACTCACTCAAAAATAATTCTACAAATAATTCTTGTAACCCTCGCTAGTCGGCACCAGAAATACTAGTCGGTTAAACTTATTGTTTTACTTAATTCATTTTATTTTATGTAGTACATATTCACTGTTAGTCTCTCCCAACCTGCACTTGAAACACTGTTAACTCTGCATAGTGGAGTTACGTGTGGCGGAGAATGTTCACAGATATTGGCCACTAACACTGCTCCCACAAATGGACTTGGAGTGGACTTTTGAAGTGCAGCTTTGTGCAGTAGCCAATGAGAGAGCAGATACTAAGTCACATCCAAGTAACTAAAATCAATCTGTGTCGGACACAAGCAGATACTAGTAGCTAGTACTACTAGCGAATCAAACTAATGTGGATTAAATTGAATTAACGATAATTACAGAAATATTCGCTACCTTTCTGTTTTGGATTTACAATTAATGTCACTAAAAATAAAAATGTCCACAGGGTCATTTGTAAACGTTTTTAATGTTTTACACATGATAGTTGGACAGAATATCCAGTGACATGCTCCAAACTAGTGCCACATGTATGACCTGGTCATGTAAGCCTTCTGCATTCTACTTTAGATATTCGGAAGTGTTTCGGAAATATTTCGGAAATTATTTTTAGCGTCAGCAAACTTGCGGCCCGTGTACCATCACTATGCATTAAGGGTGAATAAAAACACTTTCTTACCTTGAGGTCCGTGTTGAGCACCCATATAAACGTACAGATTGACGGGTTACTGCTGGACTTGACGACCACAAATCCCCCCGGACCGTTCTCTCCCCTGAGACAAGACAGCGCACACACACACACACACGCACACACCGCTTAGGCCGGCAGGCGAGATGGCAAATGCCACGGCAACACAGCAGCGCTTCAGAGGCAGCCATGTGATTCTGGGGGTTCTGACCTGACGTAGCGACTGTGCGGAGGTTTGGTGCTGTGCTCCGTTGCCATGCCAGCAGAGACGTAGCGGTCTCTCTTGCGCTCGACTCGCCGCACGTTGACAAAGTCCCTGGGAGAAAAAATATATAAAAAGAAACACCTCTCAGAAGACCTCTAACAGAGAAGACCTCTCATAGACCTGTAACAGAGAAGACCACTCATAGACCTCTAACAGAGAAGACCTCTCATAGACCTCTAACAGAGAAGACCTCTCAAAGACCTCTAACAGAGAAGACTTCTCATAGACCTCTAACAGAGAA
>JAODUK010010176.1:6733-29881 GCA_027564635.1 Typhlichthys eigenmanni | reverse complement strand
GTCTCCCTGCTCCAACACACCTGATTCTAATGAATGGCTCGTTATCAGTCTCTGCAGAAGCCCATTGATTTGAGTGAGGTGTGTTGGAGCAGGGAGACATCTAAAATATGCAGGATAGGGGCCCTCCAGGACCAGGGTTGGGCACCCCTGCTATATAGCATTGAAGGAAGGAGTTTTGATTTTGATTTGAGATCAAAGTCAAAGCTTGTAAAAGGAGCAGGAGGAGGGTTAAGGGCTCTTCACACGGGAAGCGGCATCCCGCTGTCCGTCCCACCCGCCTCATGTGATCTACTGCCCAGAGTCGCGGAAGCGATGAGTCTCGTTTTGAGGTAACCATGAGAACAGAACAGTAAACAAACCATGTAGATTAACCAAAACATAGCTTTATTAACAGTCTAGAAATAAACCTAGCCTATATTAAATTAAATAAGACAACATTTATGGTGAATATATGATATAGCATGCACCCGTAATCGGTGCATTTTCATATATCGTTACCAACTGTAGGATATGTCCAATAGTCAGCGTATTTCACGCATTCTCTGTCTTGTGAACGGTTAAAGCTTAAAACATGTATCCATCAGTTGGTTCGGATGTATGCTCCTTGCTAGCTTACATTCCTACAAGTCAAATGTGTCTCGGCGCGCCGCCACCTCAAAAGTTTAATATATTGGATCTCGGAGGCGGGAGGGCATGTTATCGATATGTGCACACAAGTGGCAAAGTTCTCGGGACTGCAAACGCCCGCCATTCTGCCTCCCAAACCGCCCGCCCACCCACCACCACTCATTAAAAGTGAATTGAACAGTAGCTGGTCCCCCTTCCAGTGTGAAAAGCCCTTTAGCCATATTCCTCAACCACCATTAGCTAGCTTTTGCTTACACTTGTTCTCTGTTCCATCCATGTCCAGCATCAGCTTGTCTACCTTCTCCTGCTCCAAGACACTCACATTCTAGAGCAAGATGGCAACCATGACAGTTAGAAAAGACATTGAATAATAATAATTGTACTTTTCAAATATGTACATTAGTTTTATGAAAAACAGGTTAGTTTAAAAAACAAAAACACTCAAACCCATGTTAAAAAGTAACTGCAGCATTTCAGAGAAATGTCACAAAAATAAATATTAACACACTGGCAGTGAGAAAGGCAAGGATATGTACACCATTATTTACTTTTAATAGTCTACAGTCAGCATCATTTGGATTAACTTACTGTTCAACTAAATCTGACCGATTCCACAAGCTAACCCATTTATTCTTAGTCGGAGCTCTATTTAGATTGAGCCCTTGACACCACAGCCATGTAGGAGAAACCACCAACAGAAGTTTGCAATTTGGTCACAAAAAACAGTCATGTGGTTCATGGAGACGCAAAACACTTCCAGGAAGTGCTTGGTGGGCAATTTTAGTCGATAAATACAGATACATACCTGCAATGTTTGGTAATTGGTAGTCAATAAATGCATCAACTCACATTTACAATATTATTTCTAGGTACTTCTAGTATTTGCGGCTAACTTCCGGGAACTTTTTTGAGGTTCCATGATCCACCATTGCAGCAAACAAAGTCCATTGGCGTAAACAGAGTTGATGTGACTCTTCTACATGGCTCTGCTTGACACTAGCACACAGTTAAAACAACAAATGCTCCTACCTTGCTAACCAGTGCAGGTGCAATTGTTTTATTGATATGTTCAACCGCTTTTGCGACACCTGCAAGGGACAAGCAGATCATCACTGACCCAGGGGGGAAAACCAACACCATGCAGAGCAGGCACGACAGACAACCATAGAAACAATCCACTAATGACCGTTAGATTCATGGTTTTCATTTATTGTGGTGCTGTAATTGAATGGTGGACATTGTGTTTAAATGTTGTATGTGGACGTTTTAAGCTGCCCTCTTGGAAAAGATATTTCAATCTCAGTCTTCTTGTTTGTTTGTTTGTATATATATCCACGTGAAACAAGCAACCACGTTGATCTGATAGTAGTAATAGGTGTGGCTACAGTATCTGATAACCACACATACGAGTTACATTTGAATCCTTTTTTGTCTTCAAAGCTTTTTTTTTGCAATCGTCTGTTCATGCCTGCCAACGGTTAGTTTCAAGCCACCCACTCCCCATGCCATAGTACAGAGCAGTTAGATACAACGCCCCCTTTTGTCATTCCTGGTAGTGCACACTCAGTTTACCTGATTACACAAAGCTGGGGCCAAGAACTCATTTATATACTTTACCGCCCTTTTCACCCCTGATAGGGTAGAAAGGACAAACACTCTCAAAACTACTGTAATTATGTAGATTTAGACAAATAAAACTTAAAAAAAAAAATACTCCATTAAATACTTTTAGTGTACTGTACTATTTAACCCTATGATAGCCCCTCAAAAACAATGCTTACCATAATAGCCTAAAGAGATGACAACTCAATACTCCTGAAAACTAGATAACGTAAAAATGTAAACCGGGGGTCCTGGTCTGGTGCCCGCTGTTTTAGCAAGGCACTCGTGCCGTACCTTTGCCCATGTAGCGCGTCTTGTCATTGTCACGGAGCTCCAGAGCCTCATAGATGCCAGTGGAGGCACCGCTTGGCACTGCAGCCCTGAACAGACCTTCGGGAACACAAAAGATGCTCTGTCATTCCATATTCTGTACCCAGGTTATACGACACCCAGCTCACAGCCGGCATATATACAGTAACAGGGTTAATAGACTGGAGAGGTTACCAGAGCAGAGACAGGGTAATAATGGTTGTGACGTGTGTATAGCCTTGGATTATTATAAATTAGAAATAACATCTACTTTGTTGCTGTAACACCTGGAAGTGTTTTGTATAGTGATTGATACTGTAGATTAGGGTTGCACAATTGACAATGGGATATTGATAATGAAAATTACAATATAAAAATATTTTGAAACAAGAAAAATGTAATACAAGTTGCAAAGTAGGAAAAAGGAATACATCAAAATAGATTAATACTGACAACAGTAATTCCAAGATAACAAGGAGACACTGATGTTTCCTCTTCGATCTGCATTGTGTCGTCACATTCAGCCACACATCTTACTGTTCCTGTCTAAATCTAACAACTACCGTAAGCAACACACAGCCAATGGGCGCATCTCTCCACAAAATAAACTGAATATGGCATACTGTCTGCGAAAATTTGATATGATAGTGATATCAATTTAATATGTACTGTAGATTTCATAATGCTTTTGTTTTCTCCCATGGGCAATATTTACAACCTAGCATTAAACTAATGTAATCATTACTTAAAAGTGTCAGCATAAAACCTGCATACAGGAAATATGGCAGGGCATTAAAGCTGCTTTGTATTCAGCAGGCCACAGAATGTAAAAGCCAGCGTGGGATGCCATCCAATGTGACTGGCGAGAGAGAGAGAGAGAGAGAGAATTGAATTTTAACACATTTATTCAATCAACTTACAAGGTGCACCGAAAAAAGTAAATAGTCATTCCTCCAGAAAAAAAATAATGTCACCATGAACACCACATTTTCATAATCCCACGTTTTCTTAAAACTAGAGACAGAGAAAGAGAGCCAGAAAGAAGAGAATTAGGGCGAGAGAGAAATGACTAAGCCATTCTTGCAGACTATGCAGTGGTGATGTAACAGGAGCAGACAGCGTGCATATTGAGCATGTGCCAATTGCCAGACAGGGCACAGCCATTTTGGATAAACCAACTGAGGAGAAGACAAGGGAGATCAATTCAGCCTGCCCGTCCGACTGGAAGCCAGCAGGCCAGTGAGGAGGCTTAAGCAGGAGGACACAGCAGTTGTCTAGTAGGCCAAGGGCAGGTTTAGGAAACTACAGCTGTAGTACGCCAAACAGACATGCGTTCAGAATTTGCAAATGTTTGCAAAATAAAAGATAACAGTCTGAGCAGGTAGTTCTCAGCAAACATGTCCATGTGCTGGACGAAGGGTGACATTTAAAATCTAAGAATTTTTTTAGCAATGTGTGTTAACATTCCAATCTCAGGTTCAAGCAAACAGGTTCGCCACGAACATTTGCCAAATCAGGCCCTGCACTCTGCCCTTAACCGACAGTAGATGCAGTACTATGCAATGGTTCACTGAGTAAATAAAAGAGTCCAAGTGAATCAATATGTAAAGTTAACCTCACTGAGAAGGCATGGCATATTTGTACTGGATTTAATAATAGGTAGTAGGCTACATAGTCCATTCACAGTGAACAGAAATTGCCAACTGTCAGATCTCACAATATTACCAGACCATCTGAGCTGATCATGGTCGTCATAAGTATCAGGGGTCTAGTGGTTACATAACATGGTGAATCACCATGTTTGGTTGGATGAGACGAGAACAGATGCGAAAAATATTTATAGCTATAAAAAAAAAATATATAATAAACAAATGCCATTGTGGCATTTACTGTAACTGTTCATATATCTCCCACAGAACACAATGATTAAAACAGGATAGACTACAGAGTACAGAAGTCAATAGTCTTTAAAGAGTTTTAAAAGGCAAGCCAACATGTTTTCTATTTTTACACCATCTGCACCAGTGTCTTTCATTGACACTCAGTGCATTTGGTTGGGTTGAGCTATTCCTTTGTTAAAGCCCACTGAGCAGAGCAACAAACAGTTGCATCCATTAGTCCATTGGGGAAGCATTGGTGGGATAAAAGTAAAGTCAATTTTAACTTTAGGAATATATTAATCAATCAAAGCAGAAAATGTCCATGGCCAGATTACAAAAACGTATTGTTCAGTGTACAGTAACGGAAGTTTCAAATATATTTCATAATATCACTTGTCAGGCCAGTACAGCCTTTAAAATACAGCCTAATGTACTGTGTTTACCATCTGATACTCCCATAGTGAAAAAATACTGTAAAAGTCACTAGTTACAGGAGCTATTTTCATATGCACACCACACCCCGTGTGGCTCTAGTCTAGGGGCACCAGTGCTAGAGGTTCACAGGACGATTTGGGGTACTCGTTCTGCTTAGACATGCTGGAAAGCAAACACTACTAGGCTAGTCTCACAGAGCCAGCCTTTACTTACGAAAAGTCAGGGATACAGCACTGGCTAACTGCATCAATAGCCGCCTACTCGACAAGAGGTTTTTGGATTGACAGGCACTGAACAACTACGTAACTCAATGATCAAGTCGGATGTTAAACTTCCAATGAGGAATTGGTTGGAAAACTAAACGACAAGACTATTGTAAATCTAAAACAATTGTAGGGTACAGTTACTGCTTAAAATACATGAAATAGTAAAGTTTATTTATATGATTTATATAAGACACAGTTTATAAATTGTTATTGTGACTATTACTTATTACTTTCCTTTATTTGTTGCCATTAAACTGTACTTCCCTACCCTACCTTTGTATGCTTTTTGCTGAGTCATACCTTTGTGGGTGTACAGGTCGACCTCTACAGTGGGGTTGCCACGGGAGTCAAAAATCTCACGAGCGTGGATCTTCAGGATAGACATGATTCTGGATCTGTGGAAGGAAAGGGAGCGAGGAAGTTTCATTATTCTGCTGTGCCACAGTCACGGATCAGGTAGACGGATGCTGCTAAATGTTCCGGTACAGAGCGATGACTTGGCAAAAGCACAACTAGAAATTATACATGACCCAGCATACCGTAAATGAATCTTCACCTCGTTATTTGTAAGGTTTGTTTAAAATCTTGAGGACAAATAAACTTGTAGGCTACAACAATAAAATTGTTGGGTCTAATCAGTAAACTCTGTACTAGATCTGTTTTGCCTTAATCCAGTGTTTCTGAACCCCCGGTCCTGGAGTACCACTACTATCTTGAATGCTGTAGACGTCTCCCTGCTCAAACACACCTGATTCACATGAAAGGGTCGTGATCAGGCTCCTGCAGTGCTGTGTTTGACAGCAGGAGATTTCTAAGATGCGAGGCAGTGGTAGGCCTACTCCAGGGCCAGGATTGAGAAACACTATCTTAATCTATCAGATTAGATGCCATTGAGTAAATCACGTACAGTCCAGTTATTTGTCTAGTAGAACAAACCAATTCCTCAGAACCCCAGTTTGCTTATAGTAAAGCAGAGATAGTTAAGAAATAATGGTGACTATCAGATCCATAAAAGTTCAATAACCCTGATAACCTAGTTCTCTTATGCCACAATATCATGTTAGTGATATGGTTTGAGTCTACATAGTGGGATAATCTCAGAAAACCCCATATTATCACTGAATACTCCAGACTGACTTTCGTGGAGTTTAGCGAAAGCTTTTGTTTAAAACTATCCTAAGATAAGATAAGGTGTCTGTGGTTCATTAGTTATGTCCGACTTGTCCCAAATACCCTGACTTGAGCAACATGTTCTCTAACCATTACACAGAGCTTGTAACTTTGACTGAATTAAAAGTGGTGCTATGGAAAATCCATCTACCCACAAATATCTGTGGGCACATTGGCCAAAAAGCTTCGTGATCACCATCATATCTTGGTTCGTTGCTGTCAATCAAAACACTTTTACAGTTTATTTTCTGCAATGGCGTAACTTTTTTTTCCATTAACTACGCAATCCTGAACTGAAAATGTAGCTCCAAGTAGCCTATTCCAGCATCACAAAATGGCTGCCATAAATAAAGAAATAAAGAATAAGTAATCTTGGGCATTTAATATTATATAAAATGCGTTTGTACAACACTCAACATTAAAACGATTAGCTAGGATTTAGACATTATGGGAATACCAAAAAATATATCATAAAAATCAGTGCAATCAATAAACTAATCAAGTAGAGTTTTAGGGCTACTTACAAATGCACTTAAATTAAGTTAGTCCACAAAGCCGTTATTCAACTTGCACACAAAAGATGGTAGATTGTGTAATACTTATTCTACAATTTCCCAAAGTGCTTGGACACACCTACATGACAGCAACTGGTAGCAAACACAGGATATCAAGTATCAACCAGCTGCGAACGCAGAAAAGCACTTAACAACATAACTTTATAAACGATCAGTGTTCAGATGCTGAATTTTTTTTTTAACTATTCAATAGTTGTTTGCTGCAACTTGACACCCTTTCCTCACACGCCGCAGCTCTAAATGGAGTGACTGACATCTCGCCAGCTGACGACCGATGTAAAAATAGACACCCTTCCCAGCACATCTACAGTAGGGTCATTTGTAATCCCAAACTATATAAAAACACACCATAATATGACGGTCGGACAAGGACAATCCCCAACGTCGTTGTGAAGGATGACGAAGGGCACGTAACCCAAATGTCACACACGTACCGGTAACCGTACCGTAAAACGCAGTGCTCAGATATTCGAAGACTTGTTAGGATGTACAAAATGCTTAAAATAAATATATACGCACAGTAATCTTACCGTTCAGGCCTAACTGTGTGCAAGGTAGCGCTCTCTCTCTCTCTCTCGTTCAGGCCTAACTGTGTGCAAGGTAGCGCTCTCTCTCTCTCTCTCTCTCTCTCTCTGGTGCGGGCGGGCAAGCAGAGAAGGCTCTCTGACACTACGGCCTAAAGATAAGATGCGCACGAAATCAGGAAGAGGCAGGGGCGAGCCTTCTCGCAATGTGATTGGCTGAGAAGAACTCACGTGACACTGTAGAGACTAGTACGGTGCGAGGAAGACTGCACGTTCACCAGTAGCGTCATCGTGCATCCACGTTACGTCATCCTCTCGGATAGATAAGTAAATGTGAATCATGCATTCATAATACCATCTTAATTATACGCGCAGTAGACTACAATCATTTATATTCTAGAAACGTGGTTAAAGCTTAAAATGATTAATTGAATAAAGAAAAGAGCTAGACACAATGATGCGATAAATGACGCAGAGAGTACGTGCCGGGTGGCAGGAATTTCTGACGCAGTGGTTTACTGGTCACATTTCCTTTGTGGTCACGATGTTTTCTATTCACATCCTCACGCCCGTGTGGTTTTGACATAATATATAGTCTATTTGTGAACAAAGCATGTTGTAATATTTTAAATATATATCTTAACATATCCTATTTGTTGTGTTATTATGTAAGCTATATAGGCCTAGTGTGTCGGTTATGTAGGCTAATAATAACCTCACATCATATTTTATTTTGTTTGCCGGTAGAAGAAGCTTAGAAGTTATTGTTGGCATCAGTCATATATATAAATTTGAAAGACTTTGAATTTTTAAATCTACGTTGGTGAATCACAAAATGACTGTTAGTTAATTGTGGGTTTCCCCCATAGACTATGGTTCCCCCCTAGACCATGACGTTGTTTCACAATTATTGGTCTCATACTGTAGGCTAAGTACTGCATCATCTTCAGAGTCAAGAATGAACGTGTGGCGCAAATGACCTTGAAATACATTATGTGTCCAACGGCGCCACCTGCTGGCTGCTGCTTCAGTGGAAACAGAAATAACAGTCCTATGCGTTTTATGTAAAATATGAAAACAATTACAATTGTTCAGCGTTGTATTTTTTATTTAAATGTAACTATTTAAATAGTTGAATTATCGTTATTACAATAATTTAGTCTACAATCCATGAAGATTTGTCCCATATATACAGCAATACTAAAATTTGATACATTCATTTCCAAGCTATGAAATATGTGAGTTGGAAAGTCATTAAAACATAACATTCAAACATTATCCTTTAAATGTAGGCCATTAATGGTGATAGCTAAAGACAAACCCATATGGGTCAGCAATATAAAAAATGTATGAATGAAGAAAATGGTTTTAAATGCTTTGTCATTTGTTTCTCCGTTTAGACATAGGCATACTTAATTTATCTTATTCTATGTTCATGAAAAGGCATGTGACTGGTCATTACAAGTACCCACCCAGATTATTCTTTTACCCTCTTCCCTGTATTCAATCTGTTTCACTGATGTGTACTGAAGTCAACAATACAACAAATGGTATGGCCATACTGGCATTAGTGATTCCTGTGGATAGAGGTGTGGGTTTATTGTTTGTTTCCTGACCGAATTAGCAGTAGATGTTTATAACAAATAAGAATAACCTTAAACCAATTGTTGGGTGCAGTAAACGTGGCACAAAGTGGTTTCAATGTACTGCTACATATTAATCTTCAGCTCATGTACTCTGTTGCATTCTTCACTAAAGCTCCAAACTTGCTCTGGAAGCGACATTAGCACAAGAACTGTGCATTGGGGTTCATTGGGAGCTCCATGAAATGGGCAGCATGGCCAAGTAGCCGCATACAAGCCTAGAAGATCGATATATGTGATGGCTGATTCTCGCTGCAAAATTAAACTGAAGGTTGCAAGATTAGGATGGCCTCGCGAGGCTACGTGGTGCTGTGACCCGAATCAGAGTGATATCAGAGTGATCAGAGTAGGGGGGTGAGTGTAATAGTGGCCCTCCGATAGCACCACTATGTGGTAAGTTACGTAAACCTCACTCTCTGACACCTCAAACATGCTTTACTGCCAGATGCAAGAGCCCTTGGGCTTTAGTTTCCCTTACTAAAATTATTCGCTCTGTAATCTGTGAGTGGGGTTCAAGCCCTGGGTGGGACAGACCTTCATCACATGATACTAAATTCCAGTTGGAGTAATGTGCAGCAAGCGGCCGCTTCAGGGGCAGTGGAGAAATTCTGTATTGGTGAATCACACTTTACTCATATCTGGCAGTCTGATAGATTGATCTGGTTTGGCAGACACCAGGATAACAAAATACAGCGGTCTACTGGAATGCATAGTGCTAAATGTAATGTTATGGTGGAGGAGTGACAATGGTATGATGAGGTTTTTTGTATGGTTTGCTAGGCCCCTTTATTCCAGTGGAGGTAATGTTGATTCTTCCACACGACATTTTATAGACCGTTGAATGCTTCCAACTATGTGACAACAGTTTGGTGAAATCCCGTTCCTGTTCCAGCATGACTGCGTCCCTGTGCACAAAGCAAGGCTCATTCAGCTCCTGTCTTTATCACATAGTGTTTTATGTTGAATTTATTTTGGGGTGGTTTCCTGATTGTGAGTTATCATTCAATTAGATGTTCCCTAACCTAACCTAAATCTGTGACTAGATTGCTACCTTACAATATTACTATATTTTCTGAATTAAGTAAGAACTGAATTTGACATATTGCAACCAAAATAATTTGCAATTACCTCAGTCTTATTGCACAAAAAGTGAATTAAGAGCAATTTCTTTGCATGAAATTGCAGTTTCAAAATACTGTTACATGCTTCCCCAGCTCATAGTTCATCCTAAATATTAGTAACATATAGCCTACATTAGATGTCTGAAAGTATGTACATCCCTTTTAAATAATGGTCTCAGCTGCTTAAGCCTAGGAGGTGCATCCAATCAAGCATACATCCTTGTAATTTCATTAGGCAAACTTTAAAAAAAATGGGTTGTGATAGATTCCCTGGCTTTGATACACTCTGTGTGTGTGTGTGTGTGTGTGTGTATGTGTGTGTCTGTGTGTGTGTGTGTGTGTGTGTGTATATATATAAAAAAATATATAATTATAATTAAAATATATAAAAAATATAATTTTACTTGTCTAATTTTGTCTATTATAATTTTACATGTATTGTTTTTGTGCAACCTTGATGACTTTTTTGCCTGTCTTATTTGTTTAAAAATACAATAAATACATGTTTTCTTATTATTATTACAATAGGTTGTGATCAGTGGCGTAAACCACTTATATGAAGCCACAAGTCAGCTTATAGAGTTTCTGCCCTGCTGCCCCGGCCCACTGTAACAAGAGCTAATATTGTGATTGGAATAGGAGCAACAGCAGCTCAGCCTTGAAGTGATAGACCACGCACGCACATTCACAGAGTCGTGCTGCCGAGCGTTGAAGCGTTTTGTAGTGAGCATGGTCTGTCCTTTGTCGCACCCTTCTTGGCTGAATGGACACAAATTCCCATATATTCACTCTAAAATCTTCATATCCAAATGAATGCCCATTGGTTTGGAATGGAATGATGAAGAAGCTTGCATACTGTAGATGTGATGGTCAGGTGTCCACATACTTTTGGACATATAGCCTATGCAAATTGAGCTCACACAATTACCAGTATTAAATGTGGCTATGTATGCAGTTACAATTCTATTTCCAAGAACTAATGAACTATTATTGTCTGTATTATTGTCTGGGGAAGAAACTAGATGTTTTAATCAGGATGAATATTATATTATCAATATAGATTCATGAATCTATCAATGACATTCATTTCCATGTGATGAAAACCAAAGGTACGAAAACATCACATTATTAAAACACATAAATACTTAAGTACATGAATACAGACCATAAATACATAAATACAGATAAATTCAATTTGAAATTATGACTTTGTCAATAACAGTCAGTATCGATCTGTCAGTAACCATGTCATCATTCATTCATTCATAAAATTGTCTAACAATAATTTGAGCACTATTTCTATCTCTGTAGGCACACTTGGACAAAAGGATGTGTCACACACACACACACACGCACACATACCCAATACACACATACAAGGTTTTCATTCCTCAAATTCTGTGTTCAAAAACATGTTGTGACTGGTAGGCCTAATTGCTATACCCATACCCTCACAGGTTATTCTTTTACACTCTTACCTGTTGTGATCTGTTATACTAATATTTAGGAATGGTTAGCATATGACATGACCATACTTGAACTTGTGTTTCCTGGGTAGAGTTTTGTTATTTGTTTTTGTTCTGTGATTGTGCGTGAACAGTCATTTAAACTTAGCAGGGGTGGGCAATCCTGGTCCTGAAGGACCACTGTCCTGCATGTTTTAGACGTCTCCCTGCTCCAACACACCTGATTCAAATGAAGGGGTATGATCTTATACTTCTAAGCGAGACATCACTCTAAAGCATGTTGGACAGTGGCCCTCCAGGACCAGATGTGTATTAGAGCATTAAAATTGTGTTACAGACTCACAAACAATTTTGCACATTTATATTTTTTCAGAAACTGATGAAATGTATGCCTACATTATTATCTAATTTACAAACAACCCTACAGTTAAAAATGTGTGACTTCAACTGTAGGCTTGTACCATAATTATACATTCACTCTTTCTAGGAATCAAAAGCAATGTGTTTCCAGAGGCTTCAAGAATAACCACAGAATAGAACCATAACAGTCAGTGACCAATGACCAGTAGGATACAAAAACTCAGATTGACTAATTAACATTGCGTATAATATTGTAATGAGGAATACAACACCCTGTCCTCAAATAGTTGCCGGGCACTGCCCATGCCCGAGGGCGTTTTTACTTTAAGATTCAACACCTACTTTCGCTAAAAGTCGAGTTGCTGAAGAGAGTCTGCCTATATTCACGATGGGGTTGTTCTCTGTTGTTGCACACGTTGTGTTGGTCACTGTTGTTATTGCTAATGATGGAATACATTGGACGTATACGGGTAAGTAAATTCATATAACCTAGACCTTATAATGATCTACAGCCTATTTTTTTTTATGTGTAAATGTTTACCCCATAGCAAAACACCGAATAGACCTACATAACCACAGTGTTAAGAGTTTTTTGCATGTAGAAACGTTAACTGCAACATCTTCCGGATTGATTTTAAGTATATAATAATAATAATAATAATAATAATAATAATAATAATAATAATAATAATAATAATAATACTATGATAATAGGCTTTGTTGTATTATTTTTATTTTACAAATCAAATCAAACAGTTTGATTCATCATATAATTCGTATTGTTTATAAGAGATAGCCAATTATTTTCATTATTTTAAGATGTCGACTTTGGAGCTACTTGCCAAATACCTCTGGTAAGACTTTAGTTATATCATGGTCCTGCAGAGACGCAAAGTTGGCCCTTCTAGTGAGACATTGTTTAAATGTAGTTGTTGCATCTTCTCTAGCCAATCAAATACTGAAAATGCGCTTTAACAAACATTGTGTGTACAATGCTTTTTTTTTTTTCTTTTTTTTTACGATGCATGCGTAAAGAGGGTTCCTTGGACCAGATCCACTGGCCGACTGAATACCCCGCATGTGGTGGCAAGAAACAGTCGCCCATTGACATTCGTCGACGCCACGTCCGACACAACCCCGACATGTTGCAGCTGGAACTCAGCGGCTACGATGAACAGAGAGGGAGTTTTAATATGGCCAATAACGGACACTCGGGTATGGGAACTATTATTGTAAACTTTGACATCGTGACATGCTGTGGAATTATATTTTCCACAGCATGTTCCCAGTTGAATAATAGACTGGTTGTCCGGTGGGTTTCCCTCAGTTAAGATTGACCTGCCTCCCACCATGGTGATCACCGCGGGGCTGCCGGCTCGGTACACGGCCGTCGAGATGCATCTGCACTGGGGTGGTATGGATTTGGAGGAGAGCGGGGCAGAGCATACACTAGATGGCATCCGTTACATGGCAGAGGTCGGTCTTCTGTAAACTATCGCTTCTTCTAGACGAAAAGTTATTTGAGGCAATATGCACCGTCTAAGTAGAACCAACTAAAAAATAACTCGTAGTCATGCCACATCAATTCAGATGTTTTTGAAGTCTATAGGCTACTGCCAAATTCTATTGTTGTTGATCATTTGTCTTATTTCAAAATAGCAAAAAATGAACAAATTATATACTGTGTAGGTATGTATACCTGTATGTACTGTATGCACACACTGCACTAATATAAATGATAAACTATAGATTGTTTGCATGTTTCATACTTGTGTTTCAGCTCCATCTCGTACATTACAATTCTGATAAGTACAAGACCATTCTTGAAGCCAAAGACAAGCCGGATGGACTGGCCGTGCTTGCCTTCTTCTATGAGGTATAAAGCATCTTGCCAGTCAGTGGCTTATTATTCAAAAGGGAAACATATCATGTATTTCATATACTGGATAATGTTGGGGAACACAAAAGAAAGTTTGGCGCTGATAATAAATTAGCCGTGTGCCTCTTCTATGATACTTCCATGCTGCCAGTGCCACTAAGGAGGGACAATGAATAATTGTGTGTGTCCTGAGGAATGCCTATAGGTCTGCAGTCACTGACATTCTGTCGGGACGGGATCACTGCTCTTAGGAACATCTCCATTAGGCAGCCATGCTGATAGCATTGTAATGTGGCTCATAGGCGCAGAGTCTTAAATTATAGAATGAGAATACATTTCCTTTAAATGTAGGCTACATCATCAGATTACATCATGATTTCATCTGCTTTCAGGATGGACATTTTGAGAACACTTACTACAGTGATTTCATCTCCAACCTGGCTAAAGTTACGTATGCTGGTAAGTCACTCACTAATACTATAGTGTATCTCTACAATATGAGCATGGTTGTCTAGGTTACTTTTGTATATGTTATCCATTACAGTTACTTCCTGACTAAAATTATAATCAGTAACATCATTTTCGGATTACCTAAATTTTGTAACATAATCTCATTACGTTCCATTACTTTTAGGTTACTTCACACCTAAACATGTTTTTTATGCCATCCAAACCAATTTTCTGCGTTGGCTGCGCCAAATCTATTTTTGTGACCGTTTATGTTGCTCAGGGGATCAGATTAAAGTAAACACTTCATTTCAATTATTGAATGAAAGAATAATTAGAGAACAGTTCATTGTTTTATGTATTTTTCTTCTGCAAATGTCCCTTTTAAATTTGCAAGTAGTCCTAGAAGTAATCATCTAATAAAAAACATTTTTATAAAAACTGTAATCTGATTCCACTAATTTAGCTCGTAACTAATGGATTATAGTTACAGTTTATTGTATAGAGGTAACTGACTACATATAATCAGTTACTTCCCAACCACTGTTTGAGCTGTGTTCCCTTATTGGTTGTCAGTCTAAAGTGTTTTTTTTTTTTTTAAATCTGAGGTGTTCTCTGGAGAATATCTTATCTGCAGTGGCCTGTCGCTGCCTGCCAGTGCAAAGAAAAAGATAGATATGTTAAAAATACGAAAGAAAAAAAAGTCTTGCTAATTGGATGCTTGGTGTGGGATGTTGACATTTTTTTCTCGGGATGTTAAAATTAAGCATGCTGGTAAATCACTCAATAACAACAGGCTACTCACATTGTAGCTCAGTTACCATGCACTGCAGGTTTGAGTTGTGTTCCCCCATTGGTTGTCAGCCTACAGTGTTCTAATGTGTCTTTAACAGGTCAGTCCATGCTCATACCCAAAATCAACGTGCGTGCCATGCTCCCCGAGAACATGAGTCACTTCTTCAGATACCACGGGTCCCTCACTACACCCCCCTGCTTCGAGAGCATCCTCTGGACTGTGTTTGACACCCCTATCACGCTTTCCCATAATCAGGTACAGTATAACAATACTTTACTGCAGTACTAACACATCAGTATTTGTTATTAGTCTTTCCAAAGCAGATTATTCCCAAAGATTTACAGAAATATTGTTTACTTTGTTTTGGTACATGGCCAGACTAGTGCACAGTGGCTTGCAGACCAATCTACTTTCCTAAAAGAGATCCTATGGCTTAAAATGTTATTTACCTCTCCCCATGAGCCACGTTCACTTCAAACACATTTGTGAGAGTGTGTATGACTGGGACTGAATGTTGTGGCTCTGCAGGGCACTACAACACAATCAAGCAGAGAACCATTACGTTTCTGAGCTCAGGAAAGGGGACCCAAAAAACGGTGATGTAATAAGGCAAACTCATGAAGGCAAAATGAGAGAGCTTGTAGACTTGTTTTATTGTAATTGGTTGTGCTCTCACTTCTAGCTACAAGTGCAAGGTCATTTTGAGGTCATTTCACATGAAGTGTTGCAAAAGTCAAAGCTCGCAGATTTGCCACTTCAGTGACCACTTCGAGATGTTAATCACAGTTGTGGTTGTAACTATTGAAAAATTACTTGAGTGAAAAAAGAAAATATTAACGCATTTTGAATTTTTGCAGCTGTAATTGTATTTATGTAAATGTCAAAGTGAAAACATGCAACTTCAGAAGTTCTCACAGCAAGTGCTGCATAGAAACTCAAACATTTTGCAGCATATTTTCCTTCACAAACAAGCTTAAAGATACAGTCAGCTATTGCAAGCTAATTGTAAGCTAATACACTTTTTGTCAAATTCAACAAATATCTCCTCGCATTTTGCTAGTTTACTGTCCTTTGTGCGTGCTGGAAAAATAATCTGATACTTCCACACAGCCCTGGCTCCGTAAATAGCAACATAAACAAAGTGGCGAACACCGCTCGCATCAACAAAGCCGTAGTACCACAATGTGTGGAGACCTTGAGCTCGCCGCCGTAGTTTCAGCAATGGAAGCTTTGAACATTGCCCACTCAGGCCCAGAGTCTTGCAGCCTCTGCTGCAGGGGTCTGCTTCGTCGAGATATTTGATCTTCACTGCCACCCTTGTGGCAGCGCACCCAACCCGAGCACACCTGACCCTCATAGTTCCTCCAATGAGGTGTGGGCCCATAGGATGAATATGACATTTGCTACTAGTAATAAGTAGAGGTGATGAGAAATGTAGAGAAATATGTAGGCTGTAAAACACATTACAAGCTGCTGTGACATTGTGGGTGATACTCTACCATATGTCACTAAGAACATTCGTATACATAGCTCTGCACTTTTAAGAGTCATTCAGTAAAAAGTCCATTGATGTGAAATGTTGAATTTGGGGAGGTGTGGTTTTGGTTATTTACATTTCATTGATGTAACCTGCTGCTTTTCCTCTGTAATAGTGACATTTATATAAAACATTTAACATTAAAAACCTTTAAAAAAATGTAGAATGTAAAATGATCTTTTGTTCTAATTTTTAGATCAGGAAGTTAGAGAGTACTCTGATGGGCATTGACAACCAGACCATATGGAATGATTACCGCATGGCCCAGCCTCTGAATGACCGTGTAGTTGAGTCATCTTTTCTCCCACGTCTTGGAAAAGGAAGTATGTACATTACTATAATTTTGCACACAATACAGTAGTTTTCTATTGAGTCTATAAAGGATTTGAAAGAGCATTTGTCTTTTGTCTTTTACTCAGCATTTTGTCGGCAGGATGACATTGAGTCCAAACTACTGAGAATTGAAGGTCTGATAACATCTCTTGGGAAATCCATAAATTCAAGTGAGTTAACTGTGACTCGCACATAAACTGTTAAGGATGGCTACAAAGCATGTCTCTAGTCATACCTTTTTTGTTAACGCAACACATTTGCTTTTACAGTGTATTACAGTTTTTTTTCTGTTTGGTATTTTGTTCCTTTTAGATGGAGGGGGGCCCTCCACAAACGGTGAGACGTTAAGTTATTGTATATTATCATTGCAGGTGGAATGTATAATAAAAGTGACTAGACACTAAAATAAAATAGTGGGAACAGCACCATCTACAGGTCAAACACAGGTTATTACATGTGCTTTACCTGATTGACTAAATTTTGTGTTACTGTAGGGTTAATCTCAGCCTTTTCTGTTCATTAGCACTACGTCACATAAGCAACTCTGTGTTAAATGTCTGATGCATATACCCTCGTATAGCTCTACATATTCTCTCTGACTTTCAGGAAGTAGTACGGTTGATATCCATTGGCTGTAAGCAGTGTCACTCAAAACTATGTCTCCGTAATTTCCGGTGCAACAATAGCAGTGTGCTTTCTTTACTAATTTAAAGTGTTCAATTTATTTTAATCAGTAACCGTACCCTACTAATTGTACAGATGTACAATGCCTGTAAAATCGCCAGACTCTGTTGTTTAGTTTTCCTCATTGCAAGTTTAACGTCCGACTTGGTCATTGAGTTACGTAGTTGGTCGTCGTGCATGTCAATCAAAATACTGTAGTGACACAGAGATTAGATTAGACAGGGGATGTTGAAAAAGGGGGCGGGGAGCAAGTTTACGACAGGGCTGGTTTGTGGGAGAGTTGAGGGGTGGAATGTTAAGTTCGGTTGTTAAGTTGTGTTGAAGTTGTTGGTGGGTTATTTTTTCACGTGTATGTAATAGCTTGAGCTATCGTGAATGCACGGCAAGTGTACCAAAGACAACTCGAGTCTCCACATCTTGATTTACATTAACACCGACGCAGTTAGCCAGCCATGTGTCCCAGACCTTCCGTAAGGCTGGCTTTGTGAGACTACTGTAGGGTTATTCACCTGCCATGTGTTTACTGTATGGCAGTGGGTTATGCTTGAACAAGGATTTGACAATGTGTATAAAGCCCCAGACACCCATCGCTTGTTTACATTCCAGGCTTTGGTTGCCTATTTCCCACCCGAAATATTTCAGCCGACGATATCCTTAGCTCCAATTGGTAGTTAGTTAATCTCTGTACCCGCCCACTTTGCATTGCCAACCAATATTACGCCACACCGCTCCTCTTACAGCATGTCTCTGGCTTAAGGCTTTAACCTCTGACCCTTAATGTGTCCTGTGTGTCACAGAGCCCTGTGCGGTCTCTCCCCTGGTGCTCAACTTCCCAAAGAGGAACGCTGGTAGCTATGCCCTGGCCCACCTCAGCCACTCCATAGACCTCCAGTTCTTCACCGCCTGCGTGCACATGCTGCCCAAGCCGGGGGGCAGCCACACGGTCCTCTCCTACTCCAACGCCGGCAGCGACAACGAGCTGATGATCACCGTCGGCCAGGAGGTGGGCCTATGGATCGGCAACGAGTTTGTCAACCTGCCGCACAGCGTCCACTCCAACAGCTGGGCCAATTACTGCCTCGTCTGGTCCTCCCACAATGGAGAGGTGGATCTGATGATAAACGGCAAGTCGGTGGCCAAGCAGCACCTGAAGATAGGGTACTCCATCAGGTCGGGCGGCATGTTCATCCTGGGCAAGGACAAGGACGGCTTTCTGGGCATCTCCGACGCAGCAGCGTTCGTGGGCAAGATGACCGACGTCAACGTGTGGGATTACGTGCTGAGTGCCAACGAGCTCCAGGAGCAGATTTCGTGCCAGAACAACGCGCCGCTGAGCGGCAACGTGGTCGGCTGGGGGCTCACGCAGCTCAGCCTCTATGGAGGAGTGCAGCTGGAGAGCAAATACAGGTGTCCCTGAGACCCCAGCGTACCCCAGCTGGTATAAACGCTATGGTACCAAAAGCATGAGGCATGTTGAAATGATTAAACAAAGGCGAACATTCGGTAAAGTTTCAGACGGTTTTGAAACAGTTTTCTGTTTGAGGAGGTAATTCTCGCCAAACACACATAGACGCTGGCTGATTCATAGTTTACGTAAGCTACGCGGACATTCACGCACGGTTTCGTGTGTACTTGCGTAGCAAAATGTGTTCTCCTCATATTTATAATGCAAAGAAAGCACGCCTGCCATTTCACGCGTTGCAGTGAGGGGCGCAATAGGAAAAAGGTTCTGTCTCTATATGTAGCTCTACCACAGATGAAGTGCTATGGAGCTATAGCAGCTAACTAGGAACATCTGTGTAAACTTGTTTGCAATACAATACTGAGTGCTACGTGATCTGCTGCGATACAGTATATTAAACATTGTGAGAGAATAAATAGGCTCCAAATCTGAGCGATAGGAAAACAATAAAAATGACATAAGAAGAATAGTGACATGTTTATGTGGGCCTAGAATATTCGGTATCATCATTTTTTATTTTGCCGCCGGCATTTCAGCAGTAATAAAACAATGCAGTCCTCTTCATTAGACTTTCTACCTGACAAGTCAAGCAGAAACTCTGCTACCCCTACTGGACAAAAGTGTATTGCATTTGAAAAGGCTTAGTGCACCAACTGACATGCATTCTCTATGTACTGAAATTACGCGCGTAGCCTTTGCGTTCCCAACAACATAGCTTGCGTAGACTATGAACCAGGCCTAAGGGTTACAGTTTAAAACCAACAATCTGGATTGGTTACACAACATTTTCTAATTCTAACGTCCAAAGAAAACGTGTTTGTCTCGAATGTTCAACCTCAGTTTGACGTATTTGTAACTCTACCTTGGTTGGGGAAAGTAGTTTATTCATTCCTGTAGAAGTTAGTATGGACATTGTCCATGGTGGTGGATATATATTTTGCATATAAAATCTAGGGGGGCTTCCTCTACCCTGAATGCATTTATTTATCTTCAAAAGGCAGTGACCTTTATAGCATCCTCTAGATCAGGGGTGAGCAATTGTTTTCACTTGGGGGCCACATTGGAAATGTCAGAGAACTTTGTGGGCCTTAATATTTTTTAATTAACCAACATGCTAAAACATTTTAAAATAAGCTAACTTTGTTAACTTACATATCTATGCATATATAGGCTATTCCTATGCAACACAATTTTCATAATCGAACATAACAGTTCACTTTAACAATGTTTTTTTTAAACGCAGCAGTAAATAAAGTAACATTCTCCAGAGCTCATCGAATAATTTTATGTTGTATTATTATTTTTTAAATGTTTGATGTACCGTGTGGGCTGGATAGAATGTCTCAAAGGGCCACATCCGATAAAACTGTAAGGGCCAAAGCCTCTCTGGGGGTAGAGTTTTTGGGAATATGATATTATAGTGAAAAACACCAGGCAAGGGGAAACCATAACTAACTGTTAGTTATGGTTTCTTTTAGTCACATGTGGCCTTTTACACCAACACTCCTCATATTTGACATTTTGTAGATGTATTTGTTAGAGGGAGTTAGAAATGTTTATAAGTGCATGATTACTGTAGGCTTACTGTATGTCCCCTCAGACAGTCCTCCATTTTCCAATAATTTGAAGTCATATTGCAAAAACTATGGTAAAATTGTAATTGTCAAAGTAATAACAACATAAGACAGTCTGGATTTAACCTTGAATTAATTGCACGTTTAAAACCAGTAAATTCCAACCCAAAGTTGAGCTATAAGATATAATGCGAATGACCTCTAGGAAGGGGAAGACTAGGCCAATGGTAAAGTTGGACAACCAGTGGACCGATCCAGCTACCATGAAAGCTGCAGGTCTGGATGACTGTCTGAACATCTCAGTGGTCACCACGTAAGGGATGGGACCTGCAACACAGATGTGGTCAATCGACGGCCACAGCCTTAAATATAGCCATCGAGGACGATGCAGTTACGTCGAGGATGGTCACAGGTCAAACCACCGAGGGCAGCTTTTCCTCACAAAGTGTATCATTACATATCTGGTCGCGTCAACAACACTTAAGCTAATGGAGCAAGTGATTTAATAAACATGCTTTAACAAGAGCCACCGGATCTGTGTGGCTTACTGGGTCCAATGGCATGCAAGACACACGCAATGCTGACATGGGGCATCCAGGACACACTTTCCTGTCAACACAGAGGAGCAGCTGTGGTTATCGTCACGTCTTGCATCGGGCTCTGTTTATGAGGTCTGCTTCAAACAGCAACAAATGTTCTACCTGATCTATGCATTGGCAGCCTGCGTGTTTTATGTTGGAATTGTGTGTTTCAGCCCATCAGCTGCATGTGAATTTTTATTTGCAACTTTCAGACACATTTATCCAGAGCTACTTATTTAGAGCCTAAATTTGTCAGTAGAAGCTGTATAGGTTATATGTGAGGAAACAACATTTTGTTATAATACTGTCAAGACAGAAGCCTATCATCGCGGGCTATAAATTGTACAACATTTTACACATTGTAACTTAAATACATTAGCACATCATTCAGTCCTCAAAATAATTGCAGCTGAAGGGTATGCAAGCAGAAATCACCTCACCTACTACTAATAAGCTTCTGTAAGGATATCTAAACAGTTCAGCATAATCTTTTAGAATATCTAAAATATAAAGCACAATTTTGTACAATAGTCAGATAGTATCACTTTAACATGAACCCTCTCAAAACAAACAACAAATATCTGCTTTCACACTCTGCCTTTGGGATGAAACCTTTGGAAATAGATGGATAAAACGTCTGCATTACGGAAAAAGGGGGAACATCTGATCTGGCTGTTATTACCCGTGCTGTTGCCCAGGATAATGCCAAGCACCTGGGCACTGAGGATGCCAATCGTGATGAAGAGCTGTGGCACGATGCCAATCGCTCTCTTTATATAGCCTGTATATCATTTACCTTCATGTTTTTGATGAAAAAACATTTAGTTTTTATAGATCTTTGTGTCATAGAGGCCTTACTAAACAGAACTTAATATCACAAAAATTGTAGAGACCAAGAGAGAGGGGGGGGGGGGGGGAGGGGCTGCTGCTATGTTTTTTATGAAAAACAAGAGACCCACATCCCACACGGTGGTCCAGTGGACAGCAATGTGTCCACACAACAAGCAGATCACAGGTTCGAACCCTGGTTGTCCCGGCCTTTCTGTGTGGAGTTTGCATGTTCTCCCTGCGTCTGTGTAGGTTTCCCCCACATCCATAAAAACATGTCAGGTTCACTCTCTCCTGTCAGTGCCATTGACCAGAGACACTGGCATATACCTGCAGCTGGTCCCTGGGTGTTGAGTGGCTGCCCACTGTGCCCTTGAGAACATATTCTGCTATGAGTATAACAATAAAAGCACCTTTACATTCACACTAGAACCACAGAGACTTTTAGGGTTTTCATCAAAACACAGCGCCTAAAGATGTGTGAATGCTTTTGTTCTAATTAATGGCCCATCAGCTCCATCTGGGGTGTGTTTGGGCATTGGCCCGGCCTGATTTTACAGTTCTCTTCAATGGGCTACTTTATATTTGAGATGTGCTCATAACCTCACAGAAAGGCATTCACACCTACCCTGACTCCCACAATCAACCTTCAGATACCCCGGCTGCATCACACACAGATACAGATATAAAAACATGTTAGGGTCACCCTCCAGACAATGCCATCTGACCAGTGACACTGGCTCCAATCTGGAGTGGGTCCCCGGGCGCTGTCTGACCACTGCTCCCTTGAGGGATGGGTTAAATGCAGAGGACGAATTTCGCAATGTATGTGTATGTGACAATAAAAGCACCTTTACCGTTTATACCTTTTACAGACACATGCGCACACACGTCATTTTAACATATTGTTTAATCTTTTTTTGCACATTCAGAATATGCTGTAGTAAAGCTGCAGCTAAAACTAAAAAAACTACAGCAAAAACAGATAGACGTCATAATCAAATTATCTATAAGGATTGGGGGGGGGGGGGGGGGGGGGGGGTTTTTTT
>JAODUK010010168.1:12275-29891 GCA_027564635.1 Typhlichthys eigenmanni | reverse complement strand
GAGATATATATATATATATATATATATATATATATATATATATATATATATATAATAAATTATAAAACCACATTGGTTTATAGCATATGAGATAGTGATGATAGAATATACTTTCAAAACAGTTCTAACAATCTGAGGCACAATTAAAGACTAAAAAAATAAATAAAAAATGTCTGAGCAATAACCATCAGTGTACACACCGATGCATGCAATATCATACAGCACTATAATTTCGTTATGGTGTTAAAATATTAATAACAATGGCTTCTGTATAAACACATAAAAAGCTATTTAATCTGCTTGCCTACTCACCTTTATCAAAGAGTCCGCCAGGGCCGTTCCATCCTCCTCCACAGGGTTGTCGGTGCCGGCGATCCCATCATCAGCACCCACTTTGTTGTTTCCTAGTGGCATGAGGCTGCGCTGACTCAAGCCCCAGACTCAGCCGAGGGTCTCGGGTACCTCCTCTTCACTTTCCCGGCCACCGCTTGCTCCTCTTGTTCCAGACGCTTTCATGCAACGCTCTGTGCCTGGGACACAGAACACAGTCCCTAGGTCCGAATCGCTGCATGAGCTTCCACTCGGTTAACCATGACGCTACCATATCTTAGAATATACATTTTTAAGAAATGTATATAAAAACAAAGTAGAAAAGGTTGTAAATACCTCGGTCACTTTAAGAACAGACAAAATTGGCAATGTTAGGGTTACAGATATGAATGAGTTCTAATCCTGTGATTGACCCCTTTGCACTGATGCAGACTAGAGTATGCAGCTATAAGCTCATTAGCTGCCACTGAGACCCCAGGGACAGAGCTGGCTCTCACAACTGCAATGGCCCTTTCACTGGTTTCACCCTGTGGAGACTATGCTAACCTATAAGTAACCTTAAGCATCTGTAGGTCTAATCAAGAGGGTGCAGATTATGAGGTCAGATTAAAAACGTAGCCTACTGTATCTCTCTAACGTGTAACTTGAGTTTAATGCCATACTTGAATCTGTATGTCTAATTATACCGGTAGCTATTCAAAATTGCATCAAAAAATAAATAAAAAAGCTGTTGAAGTTACAAGCATTTCACAAGGAAAGAAATTGTTTAACAGCATTTTGATTACCCATGACTTTCCACAACTATCCATTAACAATATGGTTCTGCAACAATCTGAGAGGAAAGCAGTCCAACACACCTTAAATTAATCAACAGTCTCTGGCTAGTCTTAAGCATTTAACTGCATATTATGATAAACGAGGATATATTTGATCTCACTAGAGTGAAGAAAATACAAACCATACTGTTAAAGTATTTTATTAAAACATTTTAAAACGTAAATAGACATTGTTAGAAACTACCCAGAACACACTTAAGCTTTGTTTCTCCAAATAAAAGATACAAATTAAGACACGGCGTATTAGCTGCTACTCTGGTTTCTTTGCGACGGTGTAACACGGACCGTCTTCCTCAGCGTTCGGCCAAACGTGCTGGTCCGTGGGGACACGACTGACTCCTTGATGTTGGCGAGGAGGCCTCGCTTGACCTTGGGCTGCACAGGTGACTCCTGGGATGGCTTGGAGAGTTCACGCTTCAGAGAGGCAAGCTCCTTGTCCCTTTCCATTTCCTGATTTAGCAGGCCATCTATGGAGTTTTTCTTGGGGAAAACAAAAATAAAAAAATGAAGGAAAAAAAATTACGCAGGTTTTTCACCTCATGCAATCATTTCAAACGTCATTCACGTCGCCATCAGCGGGCATTGTCCTCAAAGGACGGGCAATCACTTTACCTGATCAGCTGTCTTTTTCCGCAGGGCCTCTAGCTCTGTTGACTTGGCCAGGAAATCATCTCTCATATATTGCAGAGTTTCATTAAGCCCCACCACTCTTCTCTCTAGTGACACAATTAGCTGGGGGTAAAAGTGGTATTTTGGTGAATGCACAGGCATAATTATTTCAATTAATCCATATTGGTTTTCCAAATTACCCTTGTGTGTGAAACACATACAGTGAGAGACTTGGGGCGTATTCACACTTGGCCCAGTTAAACCGTGCCCGAGCTCGTTTGAGCCCAAGGAGCGGCTCCTTTGACTAGTGCGATCACGCCGTACCGTGCCCAGGTGCAGCACACTTAAACGTGCCGTGGTCCACTTGAAAGAGGTGGGCTAGGGCAGTGGAACGATTATATGGACAAAATAATTGGCCTGAAACCAAGTAGCCAACCCAATGTTGTGGAGTAAGTGTGCCCTGGCCCTAAAGGTTAACTGCAGTCTGAGTGCAGGCCAGCGGGGGAGGGGGAACAATCGTGCTCTGTTCAAGGCAACTGGGCCAAGTGTACGCACACAAACACACACACACACCTCTTGTTTGTCCACACATATTTTCTCCAAGGCACATTTCTCTTTGTAAACCCTCTTGTATCGAGCATCACCTGTGGTGCGGGGGACAAGACAAGTTCAGTGTGAATGTGCTACAGATTATTTCAGAAAGTGTGTGGCTGTACTGTCTGGCTGTGGGTAAACATAACTAAACTATTTCTGGAGAAAGATTGTTGATTAGATAGGGTGCTCCCTCAGAAGCTCCACTCCCAAATTGTTCAGTGTTAAAGCTGGGATAGTGTTGCCATTTGTGTGTGGGAAAGGCCCTGTACCTTCTGCACTGTCTGTGGGGGGAGATGTGATGCTCTGCGTCTGGACACACTGATCCAGCATTGTAACGCAAGTCTGGACCGACGAGGTCCCCGGTGGAAGGGACTCCAAGTCGGAGATCTTACGGGCCAGCACCTACACAGGCCACGGTGGAGACATGCTTTAGTTCAGAACACAGACAGGCTATTGACCGTTTAGCCACCTTATTAACATCAGTAAAAATATAAAGAACAAAAATAAAGAAAAATAAAAGGCCCTTTTATTTATTGGCCACTTTTTGCCAATTTCTTAATCTAATTTTGGACAGACTTAACTTTTGGTTTGCTTAAAAGGACACAATCAGCCATTTTACTGGTAGAATAAATCAAAGGATTATTCAAATTCCAATATGAAAGACCAAATCTGACATAAATATCAAAATTACATTTTAGCCAGGTTCCAGAATAAGTTCACCTTTTCCACAGACAGTCACCACACGTGGTCAACCTTGCCTTTTATGATGAGACCACCTTGCCTTTTACGATGAGACCTTTAAGTCACCACCCATAAGGTCAACCTTGCCTTTTATGATGAGACCTGTAAGTCGCCACACGTTGTCAACCTTGCATGTTACCATGACACCTGTAAGTCACCACACGTGGTCAACCTTGCCTTTTACCATGACACCTGTAAGTCACCACACATGTGGTCAGCCTTGCATGTTACCATGACACCTGTAAGTAACGTACCACAGCTTTTTCCAGCTCCGCGTTGAACTCTTCAATGGGCACGTAGTTTTCTTCCAAGCTGTTCATAGCACACTGGTATGCATGCTCTTTGATGGCGTCCTTGTACAACTCGAAGGTGTTCTCCATCTTCTCCTCATAGCTCTCCTTCAACTCCACCATCTGACGACTTGGAACGAGAAAAAACGGGTATGTTTTTTTCTTCTGCGTTTTAATTTAGACAGCAGAAAATAAAAGCATTTTCTTTTTAAATTAGTTGATGACACAGTTTGTCTCTTCACCTGCGCAGCTCTTCGCTCTCCAGAAACTGGTGTATCATAGCATCTCCCATCTCCTTACGAATCTCGATTTCCTGCACTAGGTTCTTCTTCCGTTCGACCAGTAGCTTGGATCGGAGGTTCTCAATTATTGAAAAAAGTTCCTGTAAGAGTTCTCATCGATTAGTCCCGTTATGCAACATTTAATTGGCGGGTAACGCACATTTGTGCAGTTTCATTGACAGCTATGAATAAAATGAACTGCCAACAGCTTCACAATAAGGTTTTAATTCATTATAAAGTTGGCCTTGCCATGACGATGCATTCCCCACCAAAAGGAATACAAGCGCCGCAATGTGCATTAACATGCTTAAACACTGACATTTGTAGAAGACCGTTCATTTGACATTAAGGTCTGCCATTAATGTTGGCACCAAAGGCAACACATTTTTACACCATTAACTGAAACGTGCCAATAAACAGCTACGCCAACTGTTGACGTAGACAGCCAACCAACAACGCTACGCCAACTATTGACGTAGACAGCCATAGAAGAGCGCTGCCTGTGTAGTACCTCCTGGGGAAGGACCGACATGTCAGCATCATCCTCTTCCTCGTCCAACAGCTCTTCCTCGGACAGGTAGCTCTCCAGGTCCCTCACAAGGGGCTTGCCGTCTCGGCCCATGAGGCGGGGGGCCAGGTACTCCAGGGATTTGGTGGGAACCACTTGGACCACCTATACAGCCAGCCAATGTCATTAGTGGGTGTGTATTGAGCTTAGCACACAACATTTTATAAACGCACACATATTTTCCTATGTCCTGAGCAGAGAATGACAGCCCTCCCTGTGTGTGTCGTAATCGGAGATCTGTTCTTTGTTTTCATAGCCGGTCCAGCCACACGTGCATGTAGAAACCCATTTATGCTTCTGCGTCAAAGCTGCGTTGGCTAGTGTCTAAAGCACCTTACATACTGGATGTGCAGTTTCCATCGTCGCATAGTTTTTTTTAACGCAAACCACAATGCAACATTCTACGTGACAACTCCCGATTACAGTTGGTATCCGAGGTGATGCTAGCAGGTCCCATAGCCGGTCCCAGTAAGCTAATGTAACGAAACTGTGGTTATTAATTCAGTAAAAGTACAAATTTCGCTACTGTATATGCAACACTGCAAGTTCCACGCTGCGCTCCGTAGGAAATAAACAACATTTCCGTGAAATGGTACTCAACTACTAAGACACGTTGGAATACAAGAGGTACAAAGTCGCACAATGAGACACTGACCAAATACTGTGCAATTTTACATCAGTTTAGGTAATCATCACACATCCATACATTTCTCCGTATGAACAAATACTCAATTAAGTTTGTCTGTCTCCCCGCCCCCCGCCCCACCTCATTAACATAGGCCAGTTGAACAGCTAAGTGACATTTATTCATACACCAAGACTTTCAAGGCCAGAGCCAGTGGGTGCGAATAGTGAAAAGACATCCTCCATTTTAGTTATTAAAATAGATAAACAGTTCTTACAATGTTAGCTCAGGCTAGACTAACCTGTTTGGCAACGGCAGAAAACTTCATAACATGGAGGGTCTCGTCATACGTGGAGGCACACTGGTTAATGTTGACGATCATGGAGGCACGGCCCCTTCCACAGAAGATGCCCTGGAAGAGCTTTGTGAGCTTGCTCTCTCTGAAGGGAATGTAATTACCCTTCGCTCTGGACCCGCAACGCAGTGAGGGGAAAAAAAAAAAAAAAAGTTTAAATAAAATAAAAAATTTAAAAAAAAAAGTCCTTTTAGAATGTTTGCTAAACTCAA
Organism: Typhlichthys eigenmanni; assembly: GCA_027564635.1. Classification (NCBI taxonomy): domain Eukaryota; kingdom Metazoa; phylum Chordata; class Actinopteri; order Percopsiformes; family Amblyopsidae; genus Typhlichthys; species Typhlichthys eigenmanni. The sequence goes on along the minus strand of JAODUK010010168.1, from coordinate 24,450 downwards.
ACGCAGATCAAAACCTCTTCTCCATTGAATACAATAAGGTGCTCCCTGAAAACCTATTGGAAACACATTGCGAAGGCTAGGATATTGTAATGTCTGCAGCACTTTATGTTCCTACTATTTACAGAGCTAGTGCTTTGTAGAAGTACAAAACATACATACATACATGGTGAATTTGACAATAAGTGTAATAGCATACAAGTGTTTGTTATATCCTGAGGAAGACTAGCATGGCTCCGTCCAACTATTGCTCTCAGAGCAATTTCTTCTTGCCGAGATTACAGTCTGGAAACCGTGTTAGCATTAGCGTTCGCACAGCCACCCTGCTGGTCCAATCAGGGTGGGGTAGTGAGATGATATTGAAGTCAAGAGTGTTTCTAAATGGTGGTAGAGCTAGATGAGGCGATCAAAACTGTTTGGGCAACACCGATTAGTTCAGCGCTGTCCAATAGTTTCAAAGTTAACCAGAGGTCTACGCAAAGTATGAGGAAACAACTGGAAACACTTCCCAATGGAGCGTGGCCTCTAGCCTGGTTACACCAGCTTAGAGGGAGATAGATTGCAGCGTAATACATGTTTTTATTATTTTGCTATTTAAGAGTGTGCTCCCCCCACTTTACCTTGTTTCACTATTGGCCAGCACCTTTCCTAAACCAGGTGTGCTTTCACAACGTTGGTACACGTTTAAGATTTTAACAGTGGCATCCCGAATAAATTCATGCAGCTTTTAATAATCAACCATTTTATATGAGTTGAGTGAAACATGCAGTTTATTCTTCATTTTATCATATTCAGTTGTTACAAGATTTGTATGTTATTGTTACGAATTGTTCAAATTGTAAGTTTGTCTCTGTATTAAGCAAAATATTTGGTAAACGGCGTGAAGCCACTCAATGTGAAAATTAGATTACTTGCTGAGTGAGAGAGATATTACCTGTCGTTCTGGCTGCGTAGGGCAGAGATGCACTTCCCCAGAATGACTAGGGAGTTGTTTATGTTACCTGCCTCCTTCAGCCTGTCACCAAAGGTCTTCGTTTTATGGCATCGTTCAGAGCCAGCCAGATCACACAGAGAGAACCTGAGAAACAAAATAGAAAACATATCGGTTCTACATACACCGTCCTAAAACTCACAATTAATTGAATTAAGGAACAGAGAGACAACCAAATCACTAGAAAACAGTTGTGTTGAGATATCAGCACAAAAAAAATATAAAACACCTTACTCAGAAATCCCTTGAACTGTCGCCCCATCTATGCTCAGTAGCTTCATGGTGAATATGCTGTGGCTGAGGAAATTAAAGTGAATAATTTCATACCTTTTATTTAACGAGACAAAGCCTCTATTATTTAGAGGCTAAGATGACAGCATACAAAGTTTAAAACGATGATCAAGTGTTTGCAGGACAGACAAGTGCCACGAAAAACCAACTTCAAACAGACTGAAACAGTCCCAGTTACCTTCTGCTGGAAGACTGGTTCATTTTTGTAGACGCAGCACTTCTGTTTTTGTTTCCGAATCTGAGGATTTTGCAGGCTTCCTCCATACATTGAACGTTGATCCATTTCAGATCTGAAGTCACAAGAAAGAGATCAGGTATCAAACATAAAAGTGGAAGATGCAATTAAAGCAGTTCAGTCCTCCAACTCTGCAAACTTAAAACGATGGCGTTCGATTGCTGAACGACGATCCACCAGCGTGCCAAAACCTTTAACATAGCGGTTCCCAGCACTGTCCTCACAGACGCGCAGAGTGGGACGTTTCTTGGACTTGGCAGAGAAAAGCTGCAGCAGGTCATAAACGCTCTCGTTGTAGATTTCAAAGAACGCCACCCATAATGCAAAGTGTCCTTGGTCTGGCTCTGCAAGAATCAGGACAACAGTGAATGACAAGACAACTAGCCAAGTAGGTATAGAACAAGGCATGCACACGTGCCAGAATGTTCTAAACATGCATGTTGTTCAAAACTGACTTGTAAATGTTGGTAGGATTTGTTTATGCAATGTAGGCAACTCATGAGTGTGTTATCCTGATGGTACATCCTATGCTGTTCACTGTACCTAAATGAGTCAGTTATGACCATCACATTCCCTCTGTAGTAATACAAGCTCCTGTTTTAATCTGTGCTTTATCATTAAAAAGATGCAGGTGCTTGGTGGTTAGTGACTATTACGTTTTCTGCCACTAGATGTCACACCAAGTTCCTTTATTACACACAGTACCTGTTTGACTGCAGGTACGTGAGGATGGGGTGCCAGACTGACTGCCACTGGCTCTCAGGTTTTCAACATCCTAAGACATAAAAGAAAAAGAAAAAAAAAAGCATAGTGTGCAGTGCATCCAAGAAATGCATTAACAGGTTTCAAATATGCAGCTACTCTAACACATGATTTAGCAACACTTGCCACACCCATTAAATTGAGCAAACGTCTTTGAAAAAAGTTCCAAGAACGTTTTACACATTTGAGGAAATGTGTTGTTCAGTAAAAAGTCCATTGAACACACCCTCAGTCAACACAATATCATATTGAAAATGTTGCAGGAAGTGCAATATTCAGTTGATTTTGTGGAGAGGTGAGTCAATTGGCTGTTTGGCGTAGTTGTGCTGGTTAGACAGAAAAGTAAGCTGTGTGGCTGAGGAAGCTAATGACAGAATAGAGATCGAAGAGGAAACATTAGTGGCCAGAAAGAATGCCTCCTCTGTAGCTTGGCATTGCTGTTGTACGAGTCCTATATGACAGTCAGTTGAAAATGTGTTTTGATATGTTATGCAAATATGTATATGCATTTTCCCATACCCTGTGTTTTTTTTAAATCAGGTTTACAAATATTTAAGTTAATATAGATATTGCAATTTTCATGATCAATATCACATTGTCAATATCGTGCACCCCTACTAGCGTGGGACAGGACAGAGAAGCGGTGGCACACGCCAGATGCATGACAGTTGGCACGGCAACCCTGGCAGTTTATCGTAGTCCTACATCCTTGAGTGAAGCCAAGACGGCGGCCTTAGCAGTCCTCTCCTGTTTGACCTGATCCGGCCCGAGACACTGTGCGTCGCTCCCGAGGTACGGCTTCACGTCCATTCCAACATACTGACGGCCAGCGATGTGCTGGAAGACGTCATCTAGCACTCGAGGCAAAATCCCAAGATCTTTCGCCGTCCCTGAGAAGCATTTCACATCGCCAAAGCTGTTAGAACCATTTAAACCTCAGACTGCAATTGATTCAAACATTATGCTCCGTTACTAGTGTACCCAGGGAGTAACTGGAAATGTATCTTGTGTTAATTAAGTAACTAAACAGTGCAACTGCAGCCATTTTGTATTTACCTTGTATTGTGTGCGTTTTCCCAGCATTTGTCACCCCATAGCTGAAAATCAACTCATTCGTCCCAGCCAGGTAATCTGACACTTGGCTCTTAACAGTGCCCTCAAACAACTCAGCCTGTGTCGTCTCAGGGCCAAAGATCTACAGAGATATCAGAGGGTTAAGCAGGGACAGGGCCATCGGCTAGATCAGAATATCAGAGGCAATTGGTGGTTCTCAGTTGAACAAACTTTTTAAATAACAAATTATAGGAACCCTGAGTATATTGAAACATCTCATCACCTACAAAATAATGATTTACCTGGCCACTCCATAACCCCTCCGACCTCCTATTACTATGTATGTATGTATGTATGTATGTATGTATGTATGCATGTTAAAAGTAAATTATTAAAACTGTCCATCTGCATGTAAACTGCATCTCTTATCGTGGTAGGTCTAACCTGAGAGAAGGAGAATTTGTGGATGGAGATACCAATTCCCCTCTCGCTGTTCTTCAAAGAGGCAGAGCCCTTTGGTGCATGCAGCGCCACCAACTGGCTGTTTTCAATAACTACACAGCTCTGTGGAAGGAGAACATAAAATAAGAAATAAAAGTTTAATCAAAATAAATAAAAACATTAAACCTTTGCCTAGCTTCTATATTAGAAAGCCTACTCGTTGCATTTTAGAAATGTAGCAAAGAAGTTACACCTGGCTTTTTCACACTGTAGCCATATATATCATTTGAGCATTTCCAAGGTAGCAAAGATAAGTTAAGGGAAGGCTAAATACTGTACCTGATCCTCATTGTCAGAAAGCTCCTCATTAGAAAACGGTCTTACTCTGAGGTAGACGTTTAACATGTGCTGCTGATCTGTACTCTGCTCTCCGTTCTAGAACAGAGGTAGGTTTAACATCAGACCGACAGACAGCTACAATATACCTACATTTTAAGCAATTCTCAACTATTTGAAACAAAAAAAACTAAAGTTACATGGGGTTGCATGACATCAAGGAAGCCATCGCCATAAAAGAAACTAGCATCGGGAAGCCTACCTGGCTGGACGTGGAAGGTTTTCTCGAACTTCGCGTATCATTACCCTGTCGGGGTGGCATGCTCGCAGACAAATCATAATCCGTTGCATCATGCTCCATGATTGTTTCATCGTGGGTCAAGTCATTAGGTTCACACATCTTAGAAAAACATGAATGAACGCAACTCTAAAAGAACGCACTGGGTCTATGTTATTAGTTCCCTTGTGAACTGAGCTGATGGGCCGCTGGTCAATACAAATTAACTAAGTTATCTTTACTAAAAACAAACGTTGATAAATTAAATTAAACTTTAAAATATGGGTTGAGCTAAATAATGACCAATCAGCTTTGACAGGAGGGAGTGCAAACCTTTCTATACTGGAGCCGAGGCTGCGCCTTTCAATTACTTCTTTAATTGACAACTGTTACAAATATGGGTGGAGCTTAATAATTACCAATCAGCTTTGACAGGAGGGAGTGCAACCCTAGAGGCAGGCTACTGCATAGGTTCTGCAGTGAGATGATATAGACACCAGTTATAGCTCGGCACCCGTCACCCATAGTGAATTTTGCCTGAATATGGAACGTTAAGTATCACAACTAAGTAAGTCAGTCTGTACATGTGGTCCCCCTGTAAAAGTTTCACGTTGACAGTATTTGGTCCCCCTAGACTGGAAATGTAAGTGATCAATCCATTTGTTTACAAGATGTAGCCCCTGGACCATCACCTGTTTAATTTACCTCACAGATATAGCAAGGGAAATGCAGGAAACATATTGTATACAAAACATGTATGTATTTACACTATGCATCTAACTGGCTTCTGAGTATGAATGAATGTCCTCAAGTCCAAGCCACCACTTTTCCTGACCTGTATAAACATTGTCTGCACCCCCCAGAATTCAGATTCCATAACTTACAATAAATTGAAATACAGACCAGCAGAACCAACAGTTAAGGGATAACCTGCATATTGCAACATTAAATGAATTATATTTCAGATAACTACTTTGCAATCAGACCAATGAAGTTCCATTGCCCTTAACCTTTAAGATACAATACCACATCCAATGTAATTTTTATGAATGGAAACTATTAAACACGGCAAGCTAAACTCCCTCATTATGATTTGACACAAATAAACATATTCTTTGATTTTCCATGTCAAGAATAGACCAACATTCCATGATGTTCTAGAACTTCCATGACCAGGGGGAAACCTGTACACACTTGGAACTAGTTACAATAATATCCAGAACCAAGTAACATTAACATAAAACTGTATTAAGAGTGTCTGAGTTAAGTACGTCACACAACGTAGAACTGCATAATTCTATTTTAAACATACTACCAAGCGTCAAAGATCACAATTAAATACACAACACCATTTCCATTTGACCGTTTATTGCATCTTTAGCCTTATGCATCTGCAATGGTGACCTCGACCTCCACGCCAGGCTCGATGCTGATGGAGGTGATCTGCTTCACAATCTCAGAGGGACTGTGCAGGTCGATCAGCCGCTTATGGATCCTCATCTGGAAGCGATCCCAGGTCTTTGAGCCCTCACCACAGGGAGTCTTCCTGGTTGTGATACGCAGAGTCTTGGGAAGGAAAGAGGGGGAAGAGATCAAACATTGAAAGATGTTGAACAAGAGCATTATCATTGTTTTGTTCGCATTTCTCACACCAAAATACAGTCAAAACGTTGTCATTTGTGGACACAGCGCTGCCATTGAAAAGAGATTACAGCTGCTTCTTTATCAGATGAGCCTAGTATGTGGACCACCAAAACACTTTTACACACACCTCATCTTACAGTACTGGCTAAAACTGTGGCAACAGAGTTTGATCTAAAGATGGTCATGCCCTGTAGCTACATTAACCATGACTAAATACATTTCACATAAAGACAGTAAATGAGATTCTTTTGGCAGAATGTTGCCCCAATTTACATTTTTAGAAAAAGGAGCTGTTCAGTTGAGCAGCACAGCATTTTAGAAATAAAAAAGACCAGTGTACATTTGTGGAGAACAGCAAGCCTAGAGGCGTAGAGTAATACCTTTGTGGGCATACGGACTGGTCCTTTGACCTTTAGGTTCTTCTCCTTGGCTCCACGGATCAAGTCAGCGCACACTGAATAAGAGGGAGGAAAAAGCTGTTGAATTACACCAACAACTAACAAAAGAGTGCATTTTGTCCATTTAAACCCAAAGCTCAGAATAGCGTATTATTGGTCATCAAGGTTTATCGAGTCAAATGTTGTATCCTCATAGCTCAAGTAAAGCAATAAAATCTAACAATAAAGTAAAGGTGAATTTACCCTTCTCCAGAGATTTGACATTGCGGCTTGTCAGTGTGATACGGATGCGGTGGATGGCCACCTCGGTCTCAACGGGCGCCTTACCGGTGTCCTTGAAAGCCTGAGTTGGTGGAAATAGATAAGTTACCAAAACTATTTTTATCCAATCCTAATCTGGACAGCATTATAGCCATGCTACTTTGGAACATCGTCAAATAATTGTAATGCCTGCTAATGACACACTCATACGGATAATCTGGCCAATAATTGGTAATAACACATGCAGTAAAATAGTACTTTCGTCTACTTGACAGGAGAACGTGAGAAGGGACGCAGACTCGTCCCAGGACCCACGTAATGAGAGGGAGAGTGGGATGAGCCAATTCGTGTTGCATTGCAAGTTGCAACAAACACCATTATTTATACAGTGAAGCATTTGTGACACATCTGAAACGTGCTGTACAAACAAACTTAAAAATAACTCGTTTTTGGCATATTCAAACTCTCACAACTAGCCCCCCGGTACATGCTAATTGCTATATACTAACCCTGGACACTTTCACAGTTATATCAAACGTATTCGGCCTATAAGGCTTAGTATCTTGCAGTATCATCAAACAACCAAAACATAACTTTCAGTTTTAGATGCACGTGTAAATCGTTAGCAATAGCTAGCTTTGAACTAGCCAAACAAAAAAAGAAGAAATCACTGCGCTAAAACCAAAAACATTCCTCGCCAGACCATAATACTAAGATGACACCTGTGTCGAATGATAGAATCTTATGACATTTACCATAGCGATAGATTCCTGACCGACTTATTCGAAGGAAAGCGAGACGAACAGCGGTGAGCCAGGAATTAGCTGACAGCCTCTATAGCGAAAAGGAGGAACGGAGGCCTCGTCTCGTTTATGTACTGCTGGCGCTCGGCAGCTGCGGGATCTTAACACAGCACCATCTAGTGGTCGGGGGAATTACCAAGTCTACTCGACAAAGCAAAAATATTGTTTGACTAGGCTACTGCTGTTGCATTGTTTGTATCGTTTTTGAATTAATGAATTTATGAATGAATGTGATCAATCGGTGAGGCATTTGCTCTTTCACAGTAGCCTAGAGCTAACGCAGACGAGATTTGAGTTTAAGTTATATTTTAACATTAATATTCAGATAGTAAAATTTTTTTTTTTGCTCAGACCGACAGGTCGTCCTTTATGGCCTTTTTAGCATATACTATTCCTAAATACTGAGAACAGAAAAGTTTCAGAAAAGTTTTAAACCACCATAGTGTACCATGTATAAAATATTTTAATTAAATCCCATCACATTTACAAACACGACAACAGAAACCATAGAAAATAAAATTCACATGAAAACATTTACACTTCTGGCGTAGCCTAAATGCAATTAAATAATCAAAGTTGGCCATTCCTTGCAACATCGTTAAAACTATGGTTTGAATTGGCTATTGTATTTTTAGCAGAGAAAGAGCAGGACATCGTAAAAGTTCATTTAAAGTGCGCCCTCTATAGCAGGCGCTATAGGGAATAGGATAAACTAAAAAAAAAATCTGATTTGCAGTTGCAGTTTTTCGAAGTAACCTAGCAGCTTTGCAGTTGCAGTTTTTCGAGGCAATCTTGCACTTCATGAGCAGTTGGTCTTGAGTGTGCCTCGCCTTTCCAACACTGGGAGAGCAGAGTCTTGCAAGCGTCTCCATGCTTGGACTGGAAAAACGTCTCTTCGTTGACAGACGGTCGTAGATTATAAGCAACAACAGCATACATAATTTGCTGCCTCTCTCCCGTGTACGGTGGTTTGCGGGTGATCATCTGCCATAGTGTGATGCCGAACGAGAAGATGTCCGCTTTAGGTGTGACGTTCTGGCCTTTCAACAACTCCGGCGCTCTGTGCGTATAAGTGCCCCCAATGTGACTCAAGTTGGTCGTGGCGTTACCCGCATCAGAATTGTCCAGTTTCAGCGAACTGCCAAAGTCGACAATTTTGCAGACATTCTCTTTTGAGACCAACACATTGGCCGGTTTCAAATCTAAATGTATCACGCCATGACAATGGAGGAAATGCAAGCCCTTGGCGATATCAGTGGAATACCCCATCCATCTGTCCTCTCCAAGAGCGTCTGCGCAGCCATAGATGACTTGGTGAAGATTTCGACTGCCCACATACTCCATCACTATCGTGCCGATGTTGTTTTCGTTTTCCGGGGTCGATGGCACGCACGTTGTCGCAGCTACAATCCGCACAATGTTCTTGTGACGCAGATGGGCGGCATTCAGCTCTGCCCAAAAGCTTTGCCTCGACGCAAGCTTATTCTTTGAGCACTTTTTAACTTTCTTCACAGCGACTGTTTCCCCAAAGTATTCCGCTTTGTAGACCGAACCGAACCCCCCAGATCCCACTGGTTGCATTGAACTTAATTCTTTCCAGTACACCACAGAGGACCACAACCTGCTGACAACCTTTCCATGGAACCTCTGAGATGGTACCTTCAAGGTGCATTCGCCTGTGTATTTTGTCAGTGGACTACTGCATGCTCCAATGTCCAATGAGGGATAAAAGTCTTTCGGTAACAAGCGAGTCACAGGAATTGGGGATGGCATTTTGATAGTTGGTACCGCGCATAACTGAGACACTCATTCAAGCTTCCACAGGTGATGTCCAAGGCTGATCAAAGCTCTTTAGGGTGTCTTTTTCTGTGGTAGTGATGGCCATTGCACAGGTGCATACCGCCCCCTACGGCTAGCCTAATTGAATAGCAAGTGACATCAGGAAGACATGCAGACTAAAACATATTTCTTTGTATATACATTTTTTGAATGCAGCATGTGTTGTTGACCAGTGATCATGTTGGCATGTTGACCAGTGTAGAGCCTAGTCTATGTCATAACCATGTGTAACAATGTCAAGACAATTGCGCTGCAGCCATAAATTAGCAAATCTTATTCTAATTAACTTTCTGGGGCGACCTTGTGATGTGTTTCTCCTTTGCGTGTGGGAGTGGGGTTCAAGTCCCGGGTGGGATAGATTCCACTCTGGTGTTATATTTGGTTTTAATAACTAAAAGCATAGTTGTACAGGCTTAACAGTTTAGACATTTTTCCACACACTTTCACCCCTCACTTAAATCTGGATGCAGGCTTCAATGTTCCTTCTCATTTGATGGAAAAACAATGCATTTATTGGTCCAATGAAATACATTTCTTGACTGAGACTACTGATTAAAGCTATACACATTGTGGAGAACGCTTGTTGATTGAATGCCATCAACACAAAAACACCCCTCATTTCAATGTCATGGGTGGTCCCACAGTAGCTCCGCCCTACACATTTGAAACCAATGGCTATTGTTGTGTGGTGCGGTCTGCACCACTTCCAGTAGAAACACTGGTGTATATTTTCAGCACGCACAGAGTACGGGCGGCTAGCGGAGTGTGAGGAGATATGTGTATTATTAAATTACTATCGCTGAGTGTACCGTGGGGCATGTTTATGCAGAAAGTGAATACATGGCAATTTGCCAACAGTTTGCATGAGATGTCTTCACAAATTATCAAGCAGACCATGGAGCCTTCCTTTTTCTTGTTTATTGAACTTTCATTACATTGTGTAAAAACACTGGAGGTGAAGACTGCAGCTCTCTCTCTCTCTCTCTCTCTCTCTCTCGCTCTCCATCTCTGTCTCTCTCCATCTCTTTCTCTCCCATAGCAGCAAGGTATGAATTTCAAATCAGGTTATTCTGCAAGACAATAAATAATCTGCTTCTTTGGATGATGTCACTGTTAAAATGCTAAAAGCTGCAGCATTATTTCTATTTTACACAATGTTTTAAACATACACACACACACACACGGACACATATACTTTATATATAATATAATATATATATGCTTGTGTGAATTACTTTGCCTATATTTATAAAAATACAACAGTAGTTTGTAAAATAGATTTGAAGTAAATATAGAGGATTAGCAACAATAAGGCCACACCGATTTTCACAGCGTGGCTTTGTTGAAAAGCAACAAAACAACAAAAAAACAACATGGATGGAATGAAGTTTGCCTCTGAAATGCCTCCGCTCATTCTGATCAACGTCTTTGCCAGCAACCCTGGAGTGAATCTACTCAAGTCTACCTCCCACATTGACAACAACGTCCCCAAACCACGACAAACTAAACTACAGATACAATAAGTGAAGAGAGGGCTGGGGAAAGGGCATATGTTTTTTTCAGGCAAGTCTGTCAAAAGACTGCAAAGTCACAGTACAAAAGAAACAAAAACAAACCAGTCACGTGCCCTGATCGCTCAGCTAAATCGGATATTTGTTTGTAAAATATATTATACAATTAAGTACTAGAAAAAGAGGTCTGTAGCACCATAAGGAGCTTTAGAAGTATATGTTAGCAGCTTGATCCAATACCAATAATATTGCAGTATTGCAGTGTTTCTTTACATACACATTCAATAAGGTTTACTGGTACCACTGGAGCTTATAAAGAAGCTTGACGTGAGTTGCTAAAGGTCTGTGTCTCCCACTGAAGAACATGGCCTATCTGTTTCCAATGACAAGGCACTGACTACAAATTGTGATTCCCTTGAACCAGTATCGATTAAATAATCAATTCTTGATTCCCATTTCATCCATAATTTGTTCAGTTTTGACTTGCGATTGTGGTTGTGCACGTCTTGCATCATAAAGATACATGAACTATGGATAATATGTGAGTCAACTTTTGATCTGACCTGTTTTATAAAATTATATTACATTTTATGGTTGACCATCTTAACTAATTTAAGCAAAGTTATACAGTATTTCCCAAGGCATACCTTGAATCTATCAGAGTATATTTGTCTCTTGAAGGAGCTGTACTTCAGTGGAATTTTATTAATTGGATTAAAAATGTCTGAACTCAAGTACTCTTCCCGTTAACACAACCAAAGGTTGAGGTCAACAAGCGACTGCATTTGCACTGTCAAAATATAGTGAACATTGAATATAGTGCTCCATAGTAAGTATTAATTGCCTGTGAACTCATCTAACTCAGTGTAATGGTCTTGTGGGTGTCATGACCTAAATCAACTGGGATGAAGTAATGTATACTTTGATTAAAATGTCCCTCAATGAGATACACAGAACACTTGTGCAAGTAAAGCAAAATGACACTTTGATAGGAAAAACACTGTCACAATTGTACCTGTAAAAATAAAACATTTTATATAGTATTTACATGTTATTGTTCTCTAACAAGCTAAATATATCATCTACACATTGTGTAATAAAGGTTTTAAACAAAAAGGTACTGGAAGAAACAAATGCATTCCATTTACAAAAAAGTGCTATGATTAAAACACAAGAACATTTCTATATAGCGGCTTGCTGAAATTTTTTGTAGAACCACAAACCTTCACAAGATACAAATAGCAAACTTCCATGGCGCTTTTAAACATTACACATTCAGCTCCATTTTTCATCCATATTTCCACAAGACAATCCGACTGTTTCCATTCATGTCTCC